>BQNB010005459.1:557-102095 GCA_026074375.1 Tanacetum coccineum | reverse complement strand
TGCACTTTTCATTAGGAGGTATATGATCATACTCCTTTAAAAAGGCTTGTATAGCTTCCATTAAGTTGTCACGAGCTTGCAACAATTCCGTATCCGTTGCTTGAGGAAGATAATTAACGGGAAACTGCGGGGGTTGAAATTGGTCTAAACCGGAAGGATTAGAATTATAGAAATCTTGGTTCATTGGTTGACACTGAAAAGTCTCATGAGGACCCCCACAATTTTCACAACAAAGGTATTGTTGTGGAAAACTAGGTGAAGTTAGTGGAAAATTATTATCGAAGTTTTGATCGAAACACGGGTTCTCGTTGTAAACAAACGGAACTTGTGGTGAACAATCATAACCCAAATGAGCATCGTTTCCACATAACTCACAAATATTCGTCTCGTACCGGGGTTGTGGAGGGTAATCGAAAAAATTGAGAGAATTTGAATTTGTATCATAATTACAATGATAACAAATTCCTCCATAACGCATATTTCCACAATTTTCGCAATTACATTGTCGACAAATTGAACCTTCTAAAGGACCTCCACACCCGTAGCTACTCGGTTGGTAATATGATGACATGTCGAAGAATTAAACGATATAGATGATAAGAAGAAATAATTAAACGGATAAGAGGATTCAGATGAATATTTTTAGCTTTTTCAAGAGAAAGATCAAAAAATCCGGAAGAGCAAATATTTTTGTCTTTTTGTTTTTAAACTTTTACTTATACTAAAAAGAAAAAAAAATATTTACTTTTTATTATTATTTTTATTTTTTTATTTTTTTTATTTTCTTAAAAGCGTAACTTTCGAAGACGAAAGGTTCTCCAAATCACGATCGACAAACTTCAAACGAAAGAATCTTAATCACAAATCCCCGGCAGCGGCGCCAAAAATTGATTGTAATATTTATAATACACGTAAAATGATATAAGTATAGAAAATTACCAAACTACCCTTGAGGACAAAGGAAGAAAGGAAAATTCTCACAATTATATATAATAATACGTATATTTACCGGTAAGTGATTACCGGGTCGTATTCCTCGAAGATTTATGAAATTGAGACCACATTTGTTATTTGGACAATGATTTGAATTGGTTCAGAGATGATTTGTTTTCTAAAATCCTAAAAGTGAGCAAATTAAAGGACAATTAAACCTAACTTTAATAACGGAAAATTAAACTTTAACTAAAAACGCAAATCGGGAACCCTAAAAAACCTAAATTTCCAAAATTAAACCTAAAATGAAATTTTCTCTTTTAATAGACTCTAATTGACTAAAAAGTAAGTTTAAAGAAAACTAGAACAAAAACGGAGTTGATACGGGCTTGAAAACACTAAAGATGTGAACTGGAACGATTCCCGTTCTTTAAAAATCGAAATTTTGCAATTTTAACCCTACGGAAACAAAATTAATTTTCCTAGAAACTATATGATAAAAGAAAATTTTCTAAAAAGAATTATATTTTTTGATTATTTTTCTATTTTTTATGAGTTTTTAAAGTTTTTAATAAAAATAAATGTTTAAAAATACTAAACTAAATATAAAAATTCTGAGAAAATTATAGAAAATAGCTCGAACTAAGAGGGACCTAGGAAAAATAAGCTTGGTTACACACCTTTTCGAATAAGCTGTGTAATAAGCTAAAACAGCTTATTGAACTAAAGTGCTTAAAATGTATATAAAAGAAAGATAATGCAAAGGTATAATGGATGTAGCAAACTGGTTAGTGTGTGTTGAGGGTGGGACGAGTGTGTGTGAAGGTTGAGGACACAGGTTCGAATCCTGCCTCAACCTTTTTGATTTTTTTTTTATTTTTGAAAACTTATAAAAGCAAAGTTGTAAAGAAGCTAAAAACAAACACCTTTTATAAAAACACTTATATCTGAAAAGCCACTAATAAGCTAGAAATTGCTTAAAATATGACAGAAATACTTAACTATGTTTTTGGTATTTTTCTAAATTTAATAAGCTCAAAAACTAAGATAAGCAATCCTTATGACTAATTAAGCTAATTTTAAGCTAAACCTAAACTAATAAGCTAAATTTGACTAGAAAAAAACAAGCAATAAGCTATAAAACCAGAAAAGCTCTTTTAACTATTGACAGAACAAAACAGGCCATAGGGACTTATTTGAGCTTAATTTTAAACCCACAAAAAGATCCTTATGGCTAAAAGTTTTTTTTAACTAAAAAGCTCAGCTAACAAGCTTCTTAAATCAATTTACAGAAAACATTTTGAAATCTAATTAAGCACTTAACAAGACTTGAGACCCAAACAGTCCCAGCAGGGATCTTTTAGCTTATTTTTCAATAAGCTATTGGATCCTTATGGGGATATGACTTAAGCAGGCTTAAACTAGAGCTAATAAGCTACCTAAACTGCTTTTGAAATCAAAGTGTTTGGTGTAAAAGCTAAATGAAAATAGCCTAGAAACTCAGAACATACTGAGTTGGTTTTTGGATTTCAAAAAGATAAATGGCTTAATTGCCAGCTTAAAACAGATTGCTAAATAAACTAATTTTCAAAAACTAAATGCAAACACCTAAACTATGACCTATAATCTACTTGATTCTGAAAATTAAAATCAAAAAACTAATTTAGCCTTCTGAAAATTCAACTTGAAAATGGCTTGATGTGAGTTAATACTGCTGATGCAGTTTGCATATTTTGAACCAAAACTCAAAATCCAACAATTACAGTCTAAAAACTAGATGACAACCTTTATAAAACTATAATCTAAGAGCAATGAAATAAATTCTAATGACAAGAAACTAATTAAGCTGAAAATTACTTATACTCCTCATCGTAATTTTAACAGATCTTAACCTATCCTAAAAAGACAAGATATAACCAATCTTAGCTTATAAATCCAACTTAAACAAACTTATTTATGAAGTTGAAATCAACAATCAAAGGACAATTTGACCACAAGCAGTTCTAACTTATGGTTAAAACTGTTGACCCAAACACCCCTTTAAACTTTTTCATTTCAAGTTAAGCTTATGAAATTTAATTCTAGTGGTCAAAACTTAATAACCAGATAGTGCACAGCTTTAAACAACTATATTGAACTTATAACAATAAGCAATTAAGCCAGAATCTATAAGCTACAAGCTATTCTAATATTTTTGATTTTTTGACAGATTTAAAAGACAAAGTTAAGAAAACTAAGATCTAAACTATATAACTCAAAGACAGATAATCAACATTACTTAATAAGCATAATGAAACAGTATTAAGCATAAATAAGCAAGATCATAAGCAGAATGAGCAACTATTAAGCTAGAAAATTAAGACAGAAAGAGTAAATTGGAACTTACAAATGCCTTAGCTAAACAAAGGCTTATAAATGCTCAAGGAGCTGTCTACAAGCTCTAGCTTATCCCAAGGATAAGCTAGTAAAGTCCAATAAGATCTTCCATTGTAAGCTTGTCATCCAAAAGCTCAAAATCCATTTAGCAAAGATATTTATCTAATTTTAAGAGTTTAAATAGATTAGATGCTTATTATGAGCTCAATTTGAGCTTAGAGACTCAAAGAGCTTATGAAGAGCTTTTGAAACAGTTAGCAAAAAGCAGTTGGAATTTTAAAAGCTTATAAAAAACATATTATGTAAAAGTAAACTTTGATTTCATTAACTAAAAACTGAGTTACAAAACTTTGAAATTGAAATTACAAAAGCTTAATACCAAATTACATTTAAATGAAAAATTACTTAAGCTACTAAAAACAAAAAAACGGGAAAAGAAGATGGTGTATGTGAGGAGTGAGCTTGTATTTATAGCCTTCAAATGATGCTTCTAGGTCTTGAGTCTGTTATACGCTCCCATTCATCCTAGCCCTTCCTTTAATTGCAATCATTGGATCTTAACTCTTGTCTGTTGGATTGATTTTGGAGGCAATCCGTGTGTCAGACCTCTATGCTTCTTTTGCAAGTGTTTTAGTGCAAAATTCTTGTCATTGGTGTGTTTTCTTGCAATCCACCGTGGCATTCCTTGTGGGATTCAACCAATGAGAGACTCTCATGATGTAAAACTCTGCCACATCACTGCTTGGTACTTGAATTATTCTTCCACGCTGTCAATTTTGATTTACCCATTGTTTTTTGACGCTAGGTTAAACGGAGAAGACAATGAATAGTGGTAACAAAATTTCCCGCTCATTTTTATAAGGGTGTGTTTGTGTTTGTTTTGACTATCTTTGACCTAGGGTAAAAATTCTTGACTTTTAGGCTTATACAAAAGATTGGGCCTGGGTAAATTGGTTTCGGGCTTGGGTTATGGTTAACAGGTTTTGGATTTGGGTTTTATAAGGAGGTTAATGACCGTTATCTTTTATTAATAAAAAGATAACGGTGTTAGGGTTTTAGGGTTATTTTTGAAATATGTTTAACAATGAGGGCTGTTTTGGGTTTTGTCATTTAGTGAGTTAACTTTTGTTAACCAAGGGTTGACTGGAGATGACTTTTGACCTTTCTTGCTATCAAATCCTCGGCTCTTGTACACTCTTTTCCGTCTCGTGTCCGTGTTTGTTCGGTTTTGACTGTTTTCTTGTGATTTTTGCTATATCCATACCTACACAATCACAAAGACAAAACAAGCAATATATAAGCATTTTAAGCACAATTTTGTCTTTTATGGGTCATTTTTGATATAAAACGGATATGTGTTTTCACACATATCAAAATTCCCCAAACTAAGCGATTGCGTGTCCTCACGCAATATTATATGCTTTAAAACCAAATACCTCAAAACTTCCCCAAACTAAATCTTTGAAAAGTAGCAAAGACTTTTGTGGAGAGAGTTTAGAAATCACAAGTTATAAAACACCCCATTTTCCCATTTTTAATATTTATATAAAAAGGATATGTGTTTTCACACATATCAAGGATGATAAAATTGAACGATCACCCAAGGAAAACCACGTTTCTAAAACTAAGTCCCAAATAGCCTACCAAATAATGTTAAATCTAAGTACCAAAGCATAGCAAGTACGAAAATAATACCAACAAGTTTAAATAAGTATTAGTCATAATAAAATTGTCTTTAGCAATCTCCTAATTGCTCACTTCTTTTTCCCTTCCACAAATTCTTGATTCCCTTCCCGATTGACCTTAGCCCGCTTCGGTGCTCATCTCGCATTTGGACTTGACGGTTAAATTTTTTAGTTTGGCGAGTAAAGAGGGTATGCATGGTTTGTTCATCATCTGGAGGGTTTAAAAATACTTGAGGAATTTCATTTGACTAAGTGATGACATCAAATAACGTTACATTTATACCATTATTTATCCCGAAAAAGTTATCCACTTTTATATAATTATTGCAAGAATTGTTACTTAATTGCTTAAAATTGTAAATTGCAGTAATTACAGAGTGATTTGTGAAGACATGCTAAAAGGCACACTTTTTGGAGCTTAAACGATGATATTTAAAGATTGCTTAATTATGCTCAATACGCTGTACCACAAAAGGAGATACGGCGTATCAGCGCCTGGACTTCACAAGAAAACGCGTATTCTCACTTCCCAATACGACGTATCTAAATTTCCTCATACGCTGTATCTAGCTGGATAAGTATTCAGAGATTTGGTGAATAATTATAATTTGGGAAGTTATATCTGATTAATTATAAACCTAGCGTGCACACCAAGGAAAACACCCCATATACGTCGTATTGACCTAGCTTAATACGGCGTATCTAGTCTTTTTTAGACACTATAAATAGAAGACTCTAAATCAAAGTTTTCATTGTGCAAAAATCATACATTCACATAAAGTTCGATTTTCTTAAGAAAAGAAGAGCAATACAAAGGTCAAAGCATCGATCTCGATTCATAGAAGACAAGTGTAATTCTATACTCTTGTAATCATTAATTTTTGGTTATCATTCGGTTAAACATTTAGTTACCTTGGTTTATTTGAGCATGCTTGTATATTACAATGGCTATGGGTAATACCTTGGGTCTTAGCCATTCTTAATGATGATTTAATGTCTTGTTTTGTTTAAACCGATTTTGTTAATTTATCCGTTGAAGTTTAATGATGTTTATCACATTGATATTCTTTACGTGTTTGAATATAGCGGACCTATCATTACATAGATGGGTCTAGTTACGCTTAAAAAGTATACTAGATACTAGGATAGCTCTCCATATGTGTCTTTATATTAATGGACCAATAGGATCACAAATAATGTTCTGTCTTTGTCTTTAAATTATGAGCTTAGCTGGACCGGTAGGTGACCCATAATGTTTCAACAAGTATGTTTTTAATTAAGTATAAGACTTGAAAAGGACACTACCAGTATATAAAATACCGTCAAACAGGTAAGTGGGTAAAGTCCGGATGGGCTAGGGTTTACAAGATCACCATTGCTTTAATCCCCAGATAGATTATAATTAAATTAAAAGGATACTTTATGCGGATACATTATTTATGACAATATTCAACGTGTTTAGGTCTTAGGATGATGTCCCGCCTAAGTCTTAAGAATGATATGCCTCTTCAAGATAAGAAATCATGCACTAAATAAACAAACCAGTGTGTTTAATCCGACTTAATATGGCTAATATGATTTTCTATCATATGGCTTATCCCACTCTTTTATCTTCTGATTGTTTTCTTGCATGTTTATTGCGTTTAGAATTGATTAGTGTCACCATAAAACCTGTGCCAGTCTCTCAGGCTGAAAACCCCCCCATTACCATTAGAATTAGGTTTAGCATAGGTTTAACAAGTAATTAGAATTAACTTAATTAGAGTAAATAAAATTTGATAGAATATAAGGTTATCGACTCGCTCTTAGTGTTTGAACACACTACATTACAAGAAACTCCACCGATCGGGTACAAACTGACGTTAAGTGTTGTTTTAGGATAAGTAGGCTAAATATAAATTTAAAACTTGGTAATCAATAAATTGACCCTACACGATAGCACATCAAGTTTTTGGCGTCGTTTCCGAGGAGTGAAAAAGTTTAACCTTTAATTTTATTAGTATTTCTAACCATTAGCTTAGAATAATTTAATTAATTTAATTCTGTTTGTATTATTAGTATTCTGCTTTGTAGTCTGTTTTCTTGTCTCTAATTTCCAGCCTAGGTTTATCATGGATGATCCAAATATCACTATGGAAGAATACATCAGATTCGAAGAAGGAAAGGCCCAAAGACATGGTCGAACATTTAATTGGCAAACTGTCACATATGGTAGATGGAATTATAAAGATGAGGAAGATAGCTTCACAAATTTCGAAACTGAATACCCAACTATAGTCTTTGATGATACATCCGATGCAACACTCTCATGCAAACCCACGGTAAGTCCTCTTAACAATAACAAAATTGACTTTATATTTATCATTTGACGAATCCGACGATGAAGATCACATGGTAATTTTTAACAAAAAATCATTTTTTTATAAAATAATTTTTGTCGATAATTTAAAAACGGATTCAGAAAATGAGAATGATAATGTCAATATGCCATCATCTCCGTCACCAGAACCTACGATTGGATATATTGACGGTTTAGACTTCTTTAAAGATTTTGAGAATGAATTCCTAGCCATCACTTATAATGATGATCTAAAGTCTGAATCAGACCCACTAATTGAACCTTCTGTAAGTTCTTGGACATATCGATAAATTTGATTCAAAAAATGAAACATCATTGGTCAAATATGATGAAGAGGAACAAAATGTTTTATACTTTAATGATTCATTTCCTCTAGACGTAATTTTTCCCAATAATCTAAAAACGATCAAGGACAATGATGATAATATCGATATAACACAGCCTTCTAAAAGTAACGTAATAAACATTGATTACTAACAGGCGTCAATATTCGAAACTTCTAGAGAACAAATCACGATAAAATCAACAAGATTTTTTTATCATAACATTGAATGCTAATATCATAAGATGGAATTGTCTTAACAACTGGATGCCATTAAATTTCATAAAAAAATTATATGTGCCATTTGACATCCCGTTCGACCCTAAACGGTATTATAAGGATGGTGTTCATACAAAAATATTGCGGAGGCCAAGGTACGTTTTTCTTTACTTTGTTAAATATTTGAAAAATTGGTCTCCAAGAATGAATACGGGGTATTAAGGTACACCTATACGCCATATCAATTTATTGTCCAATACACCGTATTGGACCCAAAAACATTCTATTAAGAGTATCGAGACTGGGTATAAAAACCAGCAATATACGCTAGATATGTTCTTTCACACACACACTTTTACTTCATTTCAAACAAACATATTACCGTGCCCTTAATCCAAAACCCAATTTCCTTGTTTAGTTGCTATACTTCTTAAGGTCTAATCGTAAGGTTATGATTGCGCTACTCTTCTTTCTATTTTAAAAAATGAATTTGGGTTTAGAGTACGTTGATTTAGATTAGGGTTTGTGATTTATCCCCATTTGACTATTAAATGCCCCCCCCCCCCCAAATTGAATTTTATACATAGGTAAAAGATGAAATTTGTTACTATAACATAGTAAGGTCAAACGGGTAGTAACGGGGGAAAACCCATTCTTTTTTTTCTCTACTAATACGATACGGCGTATTCATTTCCAATGAATATGATGTATCAAAGACTTTTCCCCAAATATTGAAACCTATACGACATATTCATTATTCTGGATATGGGGTATAAATATCTTTTGAAAACCCTATGTTGGTTCTTTATTATTGTATTTTACTTACAATACGTATATATTCAAAAATCCCTATACGTCGTATCTACCCCTGGAAAAGAATAGTTAAAAAAGTAATTTATTTGTGTATTGATTTCGTGTTACTTGCAGATATGTTACATTTACCATCTAGGGATCAAAGGCACACATGGATCAGGTACCAGGTTGAGGGATATGGTGAGGATATAGTACACAGCTACAAGCAGAGGCTCGAGACGATATGGGGTAGGGCGGTTAACCGGGTACACGTTCTAAATTTTGCCTGTTTGACTGAAGGGATGAGGCAGACTCTGGGTCATTGGTTGAGTATGGTTTACAATTGGCATGAGGGGCATGAGTTATTTACTAGTCATGCATAGAGGAGGTTGTTTGAGATCCGGGCATCATTGGTTCAGGAGTTTATTTTGGAGTTTTTGAGTACTTGTAGGATGAGCGATACGAAGATAGGGTTGGATGTTTCTGACACATTGTGTTTTCAATTGGGAGGTGCTAGACACAGGATGACTTGGAGACAGTTTATTCTAGCGTTGGGATTACATACAGAGGATGAGATGGCAGAGGCTGGGTTTGAAGCCTAATGGCAGGGTAGTGAGAGAGTGATCCCCGATAAAGGGGATCTTAGGGATTATTTAGTTAGTTGATCTCATCTGGACAGGGGTATTCTTGGGCGCCTGCCCTATTATGTTTTCTTCGATAGAACCTATAGGAGTCCTATGCCACAAGATGATAGCCTGCAGTATTTCTGGCAGGGGGCAGGTACCTGAGAAGATGACCGGTGTTGATCTCCTCTATCTTCGCAACATAGACCGAGGGACTGCTAACGTCCCATATCTATTAGCGTAGTACCTATTTAGGAATGCTGAGGGGAGGAAGAGTGGAGCTAGGATGTCTGGGATCACTTCATTGGGCGTCTTGCAGCTCATTTTGGACCAGTTAGTGATCAGGGGTTGATGGGTTTGTCAGTGGTTACAGTTTGCTACGTTGATTAATTTGCATCAACATCTGTTTGAGGGTTGGTGATACATGGGCTTGGGTAGCCCGAGGACCAGAGAGGCAGCCAGATGCTATGGCTGGTGCCCCTAGAGCTGCTGAGGATGCTCCTACAGTTGATGAGGGTGCCCAGGCTAATCCAGCACCCATGCAAGCACCTCAACCACCGCTACCTGCCCCTAACTACTATACATCAGAGGGTCTCCAGGCTTGAGGAGGAGGTGCGGGAGCTGCGACGAAGCATTGTAGGGCTGCAAGGAGATGTTACTAGATCGATCACTTATTATAGCAGGTTTGCTACCTACATGGTCAGTTATATGACTCAGCTGATGGACGCCAGTGGTCACACCTATCAGGCCTTTGATATCACTCTCATAGGTAGCTCGCAGGTTGCCCTACCAGAGACGCACCAGACATAGGACCGACAACGCCAGCACCTTAGCCCCATAGCAGCCAGATCCATGATCACTCTCCCTCTCACTTTTTTGTGTACATTTTTGTTATTCATATCATGATGTATTTTGAAACTCTTTATCTTTTGTTATATATTATGATGTGATGATTTTGGTTTGCTTGTGTGTGATAGAATCAAGCCTGGCAGTAAGTTCAGCAACATAGCTCATTGATTGATTACAGGCTTAAGATTTCAAAAACCTTTGCATGAAAAAAAGTATTGACATGTGAGAAGAAGCTGGTGATGGGAAACAGAAAAAGTCTAACTTAAAGACTAGCTGAAAGAAAAGTGCTTACCGGGAGACAACCTGGTTGTTTTTAATTGTTTGAATTGTAATTTTAATTTTTTATTAAGTCTGTCTTCCCAGACACTCAATACGGTGTATCAAACCTCTATGGATACGTCGTATCGAGCATGTCTAGACGTTATCAGTCTTTAATTTTAGCAAAACTTTAAAATATTTGTTTTTATAGGTTGCAATGCGACGTATCCTTGGGTTTGGGATACGGCGTATTGACCTCCTGTATAATGTGTTTAATTGTTTTCTAGCATCGTAACAATTGTGTAACCGAGATAGGAATTGCAATTTTGTCTACTAAACTTTTATACAGGACTTTGCTGTAAGGAAATTAACGAAATGGTATACTCTGAAAAAGACGTGTGTATGAGCATTTTGAAGCCTCGTCAATACACTTTTGCTCAAGAACTCAAATTGGAGAATCATCCTGAGCAACATATCAAGGGAGTTCCTCGTTCTAATTTTATTTCCCATTTTCTATAATTGTTTTGTCTATACAACGAGGACATTGTATAATCTAAGTGGGGGGATGGAGAATTAGAACGCCTACTTGACTTTTCTTTTACAAATAATATGCTATATGCTTAAGTTATGCCAAATTTAAAATTTTTTCTAGCATAAATTTTGTAAAAATTACTAGTTACATAACCTCGCGCACTATAACCCTTAGTGCCAAATTGTGAGAATTAAGCCTATTCCATTTCCAAACGTTTACTAAAAATTCCACAAAAATTATGAGTGTGCCAGTGATGTAGTGGACTTTAAAACTTGGCTTGGTATATCACTCGAGACCACAACGATGAGTACTATGGACTTAGATGGAGTAACATTTTTAACTGGTAAATTTCTAGGAATACACCAAAAGCCTAAATGTTGTAAAATTAACTAACTACACTGGTTAGTTAAACCCCGTGTACTCTCACTATAAGAGTAAGATCCCCTAGAAAAACCTGTTGAGCCATTCCTGTCTTTTTCACACCAAATGTCTATTTCGTTACACCTTAGCCTATCCTGTAGATTAAGCCTACTTAATCAAAGTTGCTAGTTCTTTTGTGTAATGTTTTGTATTTCCTGTGTCAAAGTGAAATTTTCTATCTCCGGTTAGGTTGGGAAATTGCACTATGCAATGGGAAAATATGTAGCTCGTGTATACTTTTGCAATTATGTATTATGTCCGAAGATGAAGTGTTAAAGGAAAAATTATCCAGATGAATTATGATTGTGAAGACGGTGAAATTACACCGAGGTTTGTGGTTAAAAAATGGAAAAATAGAAAATGCATCAAAAAGAGAAGGATGATTGATAGTTGGTTCGCTAAACTTAAACCGATAAAATACTTGGAAGGATTAATTATTCATTGATATGTGGATAAAAATCAACGATGTATAGTTTTGTATAAAGTGGCCGATATCACCACTTTTGTAAAAGTATGTAAGTTTGGGATGATCGGGAAGTTGACCGTTATGGGAACGCCAACTTAGGTTGTCTTTGTCATTTCTATGATCTAGGCGTTTGTATATATTTCGAGTCTTTATCATGGAACAGTCAGGAAAAGTTACTAGTAACTACCTTATTTGTCCAAGCTTAATCTATTTGTTTTGTAAATTTTATTTAACAATAATTTGCTTCCCTTTCCTAGCAATTAACCTTAGGTTTTACTTGAACGAGGTTGAGATCGAGTCATGCATATCTAATCTGTCGTTACGGCTACGTATGCATGATTCATCCACCTTGTTGGTTTATTAATTTTGGTGTCTGATAGTTAGAGATCCACGACACTTTATTATTCTTCATCCTAACCCTTGGTTAAACTCGAATGAGGATGTGATCAAATTATACATGTCTATTCTGTCGTTACGGCTGTGTTTGTATGATTCGACTGCCTTATTGGTATGGTACTATCGGTGAAAGATTGTTAGAATGATCAACCCTTAGCCTTATAATAAAAACCCAATTTACCTTTTGATTTGTTTCTCCTTAACTCTAGGTGGTGGAGATGTGTATCCTTTGCCAAACATATGATATAAAACTATTCTGACCAAGCAAATGAGGCATTACAATTAAATGTTACACCTTGATTTTGTTGAGTGATCTGTAGTGTTTTCATTTCCTATTGTATGAGTTGCTTGGTCTTTGTACATGTGCATTATAAAGAAAAGAAATAGGGTTAAATGGAAAAAAATCATTAACTTCGGTTGGGATAATTTTTCTTATAATCTAGAGTATAATTGAGGGACAAGTAGGATTCAAAGTTAGGGGGGAGATTTGATTATTCTCAAATAACATTTACATTTTATACATCATTTATCCTGAATAGTTATCCTAGCTTTTTATATCATTATTGCAATAATTGTTACTTAATTCCTTAAAATTGTAAATTGCAATAATTACGAAGTGATTTGTGAAGACATGCTAAAAGGCGCACTTTTTGGAGCTTAAACGATGATATTTAAAGATTGCTTAATTCTGCTCAATATGCCGTATCCACAAAAGGAGATACGGCGTATCAGCGCCTGGACTTCACAAGAAAACGCGTATTCTCACTTCCTAACACGGCGTATCCATGTTTCCTCATACGCCATACCAGCTGGATAACTATTCAGAGATTTGGTGAATAATTATAATTTGGGAAGTTATTTCTGATTGATTATAAACTTAGCGAGCACTCCAAGGACAACACCCCTATACACCGTATTGACCTAGCTCAATACGGCATATCCAGTCTTTTTTAGACACTATAAATAGAAGACTCAAAAACGAGTTTTCAGTGTGCAAAATCATATTATCTATACCATACCCAAGATGATTTTCTGAAGAAAAGAAGAGTAATCAAAGGTCAAACATCGATCACGATTCCATAGAAGATACCGTGTAATTCTTATACTCTTGTAATCATTTAATTTTTGGTATCGTTCGGTAACACGTTTAGTTTACCTTGGTTATTTGATCACTGCTGGGATTAAAAGACTTTTTGAAGCTATTTAGAAGTTACCACTGCTAAGGTTAGAGTTACTACTGCTAAGCATAACTTAGTGCTGTTAGTGATATTAGTAAAAAATATGCTAAGTAGTTAGTACTGCTAGTTACCACTGCTAGTATATATTACTACTGCTAATGGAAGTTAAGACTACTCTAAGAGTTTAGAAGAAAAAAGCTTACTTAGTAGTTATTACTGCTAGTATAAAAGTCACAAATGTTAGACATGTAACTTAGTTACTGCTAGTTATACTGTTAGTACTTGCTTGTAGTAAAGTTACAACGGTTAGCATAAAGTTAGTACTGCTAGTGTAACTTAGTAATGCTAATGAAGAATGAAGAAAATATTCTAAGTAGTTACTATTACTTGTACACAGTTAGTCCTGCTGGTATAAAAGTTAATGCTGCTGGTTACAACTGCTGAAAGATTACAACTGCTAGAAGAGTTTCTACTGTTAGAAGGATAAAGACAAGAGAAAGGATAAAGAAGAAGATTTTTTATCAAGATTACTTAAGGGATAAGTATGAGATATTTTTGTAAAAGATTCATATAAGTTATTTGTTTAGAAGATCATGATAAAACTTAGGAAAGTATTGTAAGCCTTGTAGGACTCCTTGGTGTATAAAAGGAGGTCCTAGGGCATAATGTTTATATAATTCAGATATCTAGAAAAGTGTTATTCGTAGCTTCAAGGTTTTGTAAACCCTAACACTATTAAGAGTGTTCGTATTATATTGAGGCTGAAAGTTTGGTAAACTGTTTTGTTATTGATCTTGTTCATTACAATTTGATTGTAAATTCTTCTTAGTATCATTGACTAGATTCCGCATAGTCTTTGATATTCACAATCAAAGTTTCTACTATAGTTGTGTTAGATTTATCTTGCATAACTATACCTTATACAAGCTAAGGGATTAAAGATATGTTCTATTGGGATCAACAAGTGGTATTAAAGCTTTTGAGAAGCTTTGAATAAGAAGAAACTTTACTACACACAAGATCTACTTCTTCAAGAAGCAATGGATACTCAATCTAATCAAACCATCAAGCTACCCATACTCCAACCTGGTGAGTATGATCTCTGGAAGATGAGGATGGAGTAGTACCTACAGTGAATTAATTACACTCTATGGGAGATCGTAGAAAATGGTAATGCACCCATAGTAACAAAAACTGTTGATTGTAAGGAGACTGTTATCCATCCTATAAGTGTTGAAGAGAAAGCACAAAGAAAGGCAGAATTAAAGACAAGAAGCACTTTGTTGATAGCCTTACCTAATGAGCATCAATTAAAGTTCAACTCCTATAAGGATGCTAAGACACTGATAAAGGAAATTGGATGAACAAATTTGAAGGTAATGTTGCTACAAAGAAAACTCAGAAAAATCTTCTAAAGCAGCAATATGAAAAACTTGCTGCATTCAGTACAGAAGTGATTGAACAAACCTATGAAAGGATTCAAAAGCTAATTAGTCAACTGGAGATGCATGGTGAAGTTTTCTCTTAAGAAGACATCAATCAGAAGTTCTTAAGAAGTTTGTCACAAGAATGGACTATGCATACTATTATATGGAGGAACAAACTAGAGATTTAGACATTGAGTTTAGATGACCTCTTCAACAACCTAAAGGCTTATGAATTAGAGCTCAAGGAGACATCTAGCTCAACCACAAACTCACACAATGTAGCATTTCTGTCCTCAAGCAGCACTAACAGTGCAACTAGAGCAGTTAATACTATAAAGGGTGTTAATCCTAGTAGCATCAGGGTGCTGTGATGCTCAACAACTGTTGATAAATTTAAGTGATGATGGTGTATTTTATTTCATTCTTTGCTAGCCAACATGTAATACACAGGCTTGATAATGAAGATATACTACAATCCATCGAATGATCTAGAAGAGGATGGACTGAGGTGGAACATTGCTAAGCTGACTATGAGGATAAGAAGATTCCTGAAGAATACTGGAAGGAAGCTGGACATGGATAACAAAGAAAGAATTGGGTTTGAAAAGTCCAAGGTGGAATGTTTCAACTGCCAAAAGAGAGGACACTTTGCAAGGGAGTGCAAGACACCTAGAAATCAAGACAACAGGAACAAGGAGCCTACAAGAAGGATTGTGCCAGTTGAAGAAACTACTTTAAATGCCTTAGTGTATCAGTGTGATGGCTTTAGATATGATTGGAGTGACCAAGCTGAAGAAGGTCTAACCAATTTTGCTCTTATGGCTTATTCTTCAACAAGTTCAAGTTATTCTACAAACCCTGAGGTATCTAATGACTCAAATTGTTGTTCATCTTGTTTAGAATGTGTCAAAGATCTAAAAGAACAATGTTGAGATTCTAGATTTGATGAGAAAAAAATAAATAAAAGAATGAAACAAGAAGGACTTAAACGCAAAGCTGGAATTCTTTAAAAGATTAAAGATTTTGAAGATTCTAAATGATCTCCTTAAGAAGATAAAAGATATAGAAGATAAAGATAAAAGTTAGGAAGATATTATTTGTTTTCTAATTATATTTGTTCTTATCCTTTGTGTAAACCTAGATGATCTCTACTATATAAAGAGACATTAGGTCGTGTAGTTTTGGTGTGCACAGAAAATGTAGTCGACTAAAGGGGTGTGTGTGTTCTAGCCGTGTGGTTCATTGTAAAAGCCTTGAATAAGTGTTGTAGCCCCAATATCAATGTTTCATTGATCCTATTACTAGTTAGAGTAACCGTTCTAGAATTGATCATCTAGAATTAGGACGAATAGTGAATAATATGAATGAAAAACCTTGTTGAAATAACTTTGTTCATTATGCTATTTCCGCTATGCATTCTTTCATGTTCATTGTTATTTTTCCTAGATATAGATCTAAACAATCTAAGCTTACAACGATTCTTTAGACTTCACAATTGGTATAAGAGCCTGGTGGCTCATGATATCTAGGATCTACAAGGTTTTTGGTATTGTGTTCTTGATGAAAAAGAAGAGACAAATCTATTTTGGTGATTTGGTGTGATTTTGGTGAAGTTAGGGTTTTTTTTGCGACACTTTAAAGCGTCGGCTTTATTTTTTTTTTTTATTAAAAAAAGGCGACTATGATTATTTTTGGTGCAAGTTGTGTTGGTGAAAACTAGGGTTTTTCATTAAACCCTAATCTGGTCATAAAGATTGATTCATCCTTGTTTAGAAGAAGTAACAGGAACGATTGGTTTATGAATAAAAGAACGAGCAGCAGGGTTTGATGATCAGCAAATTAGGTTTCCATACGATTGTTTCTTGGTGTTAAGAAGAAGCGGCTGAAAACCCTAATTATCTAAGGTTTGCTCGTTATGGAGAATTCATAACAACTTAACAAATGTGTTCGTTTAAACTGTTTGGGCATAAAGAAAAGCAATAAGTCGTTACTACTGTTTAGGCTTCAAAGACATGCTAGTGATTGGTTGTCATGATTATCTGCTTGCAAAAGATGTTCGTGTTGGAAGCTATTTTAGTATTGCAGCTTATGGTAGTCATGAATGCATGTATGTTTGTTAATATTGCCTATGTTTGTTAGTGCTGCCAAGCATTAATGTTAATGCTGCTAAGGTTTATACTGCTATGGGTTCAAACACAAGTAAGTACTGTCCATTTATCTACTATTGGTGATCATGTGTATTAGTACTGCTAGGGTAATAAAAGCAGTGAGGTTACTACTGCTTGGGGTTCAACGATATTACTGCTAGCTTTGAAGTTTATACTGCCAGTTGAGTGTTAGTACAGCTAGCATTACGTTTATACTGCTAGTTAGATTTTAGTACTGCTTGGTTAAGGGGAAGAATTAGTACTATTGGCTATGGATGTTTGTACTGCTAGCATATAGTAGTTAATACTACTAGGCTTCTATTGAAAATTAATCTGCTTGATTGGTTATACTGCTAGAGCTGACGGTTATAAGACACACAAAGATGTTTAGTACTGCCAGTGTTGACAGATATCGGATGACACACACATAATGGATCTCGGACAAAACAAAAAACCAAGGTAGTTTGTTCTTGGTTTCATTGTTTGATTTTTAGATTTGGTTTATATGTTCTTAAAAGATTCAAAGGCTCGTATAGGTATTTATTTGGATTAATTGGTTACAAAGATGGTTATTTATCACTTATTTGAAGTTGAAGTGGAGTTTCACAGGTTTGTGTTCATATCATATCTCAAATGGCTTACAACATTTGGAGGTAACTTGTTTGTATTTTCAATGTTGTGACGAAGACTTGACGAATCTAACAAAGGTGTGTGATCTAACTTATGGTGCTCAATGCTCACATTTGCTATCACTTTGGTTATGTGTCTCATAGAAGATGAGGATTTTGTCAAGAGGTTGAGATCTACTTATACTTTGGTCTTGGTATGAGTTTGACGTCACGTAGATAGTACAAGATATAAGACACAAGTTTGGGTTATTCTACTTCAGCATCAAGTTCGTTATACTTAGTTTTCTTCATCAGTAATCATTACATAGAGCCTACAGAATTGAAGATTCACAAAATGGTTAACATATGGGTTTCAGGGGAAGCTTATTGTTAAAATGTTTAACCATTTACATGCACCACTTGAGGGGAAGTGTTTCGTTACTACTGCTGATCTTTATTACTACTGCTAGTTTATGTTTCTACTGCTCAAAGTCATTTTTCGTATTATGCTTCATGGCGGGTATTTTGAGTATTGGAAGGCTGGATTAGTAGTTGTGGTATATGGTTTGTAGCTGTTTTGATCCAAGTTGCATATCTACAGAAGACCCCTATTTGATAATTACAAAAAGGGGAAGAAGATTACAAGTTTATTGATTTGCAGCTTATTATATGTGGTGGCATGATACAAAGGATATCTACTTAAGGGGAAGTTTTGTTTCATTCAGGGAGATGATTACATCTCAACTTCAGGGGAAGCTTTGGCTTTATGATGAAGTTCGTACACGACTTTGTTTGTTTTGTCATCATCAAATAGGGGAAGATTGTTGGGATTCTTGATTTGATGAGACAAAGTAAATAAAAGAATGAAACAAAAGGACTAAAATCGTCATTAAAGAATTCTACAAGCTGGTGGAGAATATGTAGATTCTGGAAGATCTCCTTAGGAAGATAAAGATAACAGAAGATATTCTTAAATGTTTAAAGTATATTATTCGTTCTTATCTTCCTTTGTAAGCATTGAAATCTCTCTATATAAAGAGATTCACAGGCGTGTTATTAAGTGTGCACAAAAAAATGTAGTCGACTAGAAAAAGTGTATGTGTGTTCTAGGCGTGTGATTCATTGTAAACGCCTAGAATGAGTGTTGTAGCCTTAAGATCAATGTTTCATTGATCTTGTTACTAGTTAAAGTAACTGTTCTAGAATTGATCATCTAGAATTAGGGCTTGTATGGAATGATCATGAAGAAAAACCTTGTTTGATAATATATTGTTCTTTATATTCCGTTGCGTACTTATATTATCTGTAAAACATATCCTAGGACATATCCTACTTATTTATTGTCATTTGTTTCAGGTAGTGCATAACAAGAAGTTCTACAAGGGAACTACTCTCGCCTTTTGAAAACCCGGAACAAAAATTTTGTTCAAAGAGGAGACTTTTCGATACACCAAGTCTAGTAGAGTCGAATTCACCAGAGTTTGATCACAATTTTGACAACCTAGAACAATCAGAGGAAGAAGTAAGAGAAACAATGACGGAAACAATGGAACAATATATGAGCAAAACCCGAGAAAATTACGGGTCGGGCGTTACTAGGCCCACAATCAACCAAGACACCCCCTTTGAATTGAAGGGGCAATTTCTCAAGGAACTTCGTGATAATACTTTCAGTGGGTCAGAACACGGAGATGCAAACGAGCACATCGAAAAGGTTCTAGAGATTGTTGACTTATTTCACATCCCAAAAGTAACTCAAGATCAAATCATGCTTCGAGCCTTTCCTGTATCCCTCACTGGAGCTATAAGTAGATGGCTAAGGAACCAGCCATCAGGATAAGTTACAACCTGGGAGGTTCTCAAAACTAAATTTCTGAACAAATACTGTCCACCTGCCCATACCGCAAAGAAAATAAAGGAAATCAACAACTTCCAGCAGGAACCTGACGAAAGCCTTTTTCGTGCATGGGAAAGATTTAAAGAGTTGATGATGAAGTGTCCTCAACATTATTTGACCGATATGCAGGAAGTCATCTTGTTTTACAATGGGCTTGATGTTCTAACTCGACAAATCTTGGACTCAAAGGGTGCCATACCTTCTAAAACTGCTGCTGATGCTAAAATAGCCATCCAAGAAATGGCTGAGTACTCTCAGAAATGGCACAATGGAACATCATCAAGGACTAGAAGTACTAAAACTTCTGACGGGCTTGCTGATATCCAAGCCCAACTCAACAATCTCGGACGAGAAATAAAGAAAGTAAATGAGAAAGTGTACGCTGCTCAGGTCGGATGCGAACTATGCAAGGGAACACACTATACAAAGGAATGTCCACAAAAGGAAGAAGGGAAAACTTTAGAAGAAGCTTATTATACACAGTTCGGTGCACCCTATCAACCTGGATGACAATATAGAGCAGCAGGGCCAGGATTCTACCAACGAAACAATGGAAACTCTTCGTATCCTGATCGAAGACCAAGCCTGGAAGAATCGCTGACCAAATTTATGGTAGAATCAGCTAAAAGGCATGAAGAAAACTCGAACATAATCAAAGAGATCTGAGCTTCCACTGATGCAACAATAAGAAACCAAGGAGCTTCGATTAAAACCTTAGAAATACAAATCGGTCAGATGTGCAAGGTCTTGCAAAAGAGAGGATTTGGAAGCTTGCCCAGCTTTACGGAAACAAACACTCGAGACGAAGTTAAATCGATCTCAACTGCTAAAGCTGATTTTTTGGGATACGCCGTATCGGATGTAGTCGATACACCATATCGGGCACACATCACAGGAGCATATTGTCTGAAATAGTCCCTTTTCCAAATCGATTGCAAAACTTCAGCTGTGATGATTGGAGAGAGGCACAAGATGTGGAGATTCTAGATGCTTATGATCACACTTTGCCTCTAAAAGAAAAAGACCTAGGGAGCTTTACTTTACCTTGTTTTATTTATAATATCTGTTTCGATAAAGCTCTTGTTGACCTAGGAGCAAGTGTGAGCATTATGCCATTTTCCATATACACCAACCTTGGTCTAGGAATTTTATCTCACACTAGGTTGACCATCGAACTAGCTGACCGAACCATTAAATAACCAAGGGGTATTGCCGAAAATGTGCTAGTAAGGATAGGCAAATTTATTTTCCCTACAGACTTTATCATATTGGACATACCCGAGGATGACGATGTCCCTTTAATCCTCAAACGACTATTCTTGTCAACTGCCCATTCCAAGATTGATGTCTTCAAAAGGAAAATTAGTAAGGATAGGCAAATTTATTTTCCCTACAGACTTTATCATATTGGACATACCCGAGGATGACGATGTCCCTTTAATCCTTAAACGACTATTCTTGTCAACTGCCCATTCCAAGATTGATGTCTTCAAAAGGAAAATTACTTTGAGGGTCGGGGAAGAAAAACTTGTTTTTAAAAGTGTTAAATCCACCACTAGCATAATAAAAAGGGTCTTTGTGATAAAAAGTCTTGATTCAGAAACAAAGCTTATAAGAGAGGGTGATGAATCATTCGACCCAACTTATGGTAATTACATAGAATTAAATGATTTAGATACACCTTTAGAAACTAAAACAGGTCAAGATTTTGAGCTGACTTTTGTTAAAATCAACTCTTATAAAATGAAATTTTCTTGTGTAATCGGGTATAAGTATCCTCCTCCCTTCCTTGCCCATTAACTTAATGTCCAAAAGCTTTTATTATTCCATAATTAAGGACAAGGATGAAAGGAAGAGCCATGCCGGTACTTTAATAGATATACCTATTTTCGTCAGAAAATTTTCTATTATTTCTGGTTTTACCATCATTGATGATGATGATATGGCAAAAGACATTGTGATCGGCATGAAATTTTGCAAGAAGTACGCATCATGCCAAATGATTATGAATAAATTCGCTCTCGGTGATAAGTGCGAGCGAATCATGAAGGATGAATAAAGAGAAGAAAAGAAAAAGGTCGAACTTAAAGACCAGCTAAAACAAAAGTGCTCAAATCAGTTACCTCTCCGGGAGAGCATAACATGTGCAGCTACACTGACTCAGAGCTTCGAAGATACTGCAAAAGAGAACAGAAGAACACGCTAAGAAGCGAGATTACTCTAGCGCCCTTTCTCACAACTAACTGTGAGCTAATCTTCCGCAGTGAAATGAGACTACCTAGAGAGTACTTGACTTCTCTTCGTTTTTCGCATTTTAATTATTGTTGCACGAGTCTGTCTTCCAGAACACTCACTAATATCGGCGTATAACTTGGGGGGAGAGGGTAAGAGGAGGGGGGGGGGGTGGGTGGGGGGGGGGGGGGAGAACTGTATAGAGCTGGCTGGCCCGTTACAGTTTTTTAAAAACTTAATATTTAATTTCCAGTAATTCAATTGTTTCTACAGGAACAATACGGCGTATCCTAGGGTTTGGGATATGGTGTATTGATCCCTGTACAGTTGCGTGTTTAATTGTTTTTTTGTACCATTATAGCGAGATAGAATTTGCACTTGTCTTCTAATCTCTTATACAGGACCTTGCTGAAACTATGATATGTAATGCTGAAAAAGAACATGTGTTTGAACTTATCTGGGCATGCTAGAAGCCTAGTCCAAACACACTTTTTGCCCAAGGACTCATCTGGAGAATTATCACGAGCATAACATCAGGGAGTTTTTTTGTTTCCCCTTTTAATCTATTTTCCTTTATTTTTTATTGTTTTTATTAACAACGAGAACGTTGATACTTATAAGAGGGGGGATGGAGAATTAGTATAACTTACTTGGTCTTCTTTTAACAAAAATAACATGCAAAGATGCTTAAAAACGGGCAAATTTTGAAAATATTTCAGCATGACATTCTTAAAAATTCACTAGTTACATTACCTTAGCGCACTATAAACCCTTGAATACAAATTGTGAGAATTATGAAGCCTATTCCCGAATTCCAACTGTCTACTAAAAATTCCACAAAATGATATGATTGCCGGTGATGTAGTGGACTTAGAACTTGGCCTGAATATCACTCGAGACAGCCATGATCAGTACTATGGATTTAGATGGAAGAACATGTTTAATTGATAAATTTCTAGGATGTAACCAAATAGCCTACATGTCGTAAAATAACTATCCACACTGGTTAGTTAACTCCCGTATAACCCTTGATGATCTCTCTCTACTACTTCTTTCAGACGAACATCCCCTACGTATAGCACATGCATCCTGTTCGACAATTTACTTCGAGGATATCCTAACAACGCCAGCTCAACGTCTAGACAGTTCGATATTCACCGTTCCACATGCCACATCTGCACATTAAGCGCTCCGCGTCGCTAATAGCGTATATACTAGCTCCGAAAATCATCTTCTAGCCACTCTTGTTCGTCGTGACACAGCTATCTATATCTCAGTAAATTTTCATGAGTGCAAACTTATCTCCTGTCGTCCATGAGAGCGAAACATTACTACTTCTCAGCGTCCGTATAATGATATAAGCGGAATCTGCGCGCGAGCGTTAACACATGCACACAACACACAACACACCACATATTCAATAGAGAAAATGATAGTGCGTAGCTCGTAAGTTTCGCTACTTTTGCGATTATGAATCATGTCCGAAGAAGAAGTGTTACAAGGAAAAGATTATCCGGACAAATTATGAAAGTGAAGACACACGTGGCGAATTAAACCGCATGACTCTCATGATCAACAAACTCAACTGTAAGGATCTTCAACAAGAAAAAGTGCGAACAGTCTCTGACTGAGACAAGCAATAGAACGCCTGAGTCCATAGCGAGAAGTTTAAACACTCGTAGTTGTAACTATTCTAAAGAAGTAGAGCTGTGTATTAGAAGGTCGTTGATACTGTGTTAAAAAATCAACGATGTAAAGTCTTGTAAAAAGTGGCTGATATCACCACTTATGTAAAAGTATGTAAAGAGCGGGATGTAAGGGAAGTTGATCGTTATGGGAACGCCAAATTAGGTTGTCTTTGTCATTTCTGTGATCGAGACGTCTATCTATATGTTCGAGTCTTTGTCATGGGACGGTCGGGGGAAAGTTACTACCCGCCCCCACCCCCCCCCCCCCCCCCCCCCCCCCCCTCCCCCCCCCCCACCCCCCCCCCCACCACCCCCCCTCCCCCCCCCAACCCGCCGCAACCGACCTTATTTGTAAGGCTTAATCATTTGTTTTGTGAATTTACTTAAAAACCCATTTTACTTTCCCTTCCTAGCAACTAACCTAGTGTCAACTCGATTCGAGGACTTGTTCAAGGCATGCATGACAAATTCTGTCGTTACGTGCGCGGGAGGTGAAGCGAACTGCACGCGTCTCTGCGTCCCAACTTATAGTTAAGCGCGCAATATGACATCTACACCTTCGGTGAAAAGTTAACAAAGCACCTATCTCCACTAATCATTCATACCATCTCTCTAAATAATTTTCTACTACAATCCTAAGCGCGCTGATTTACATACACGCGCACAAGCCACTCAGACATAGACTTCTATGATTTGATACATCGTTCTATAATCTTAACACTTACGTTTACATGCCGTGTATTTACAGATACAACAACCTTTGTTTTGTTGGTGTGGTACTTATGGTGAAAGACTGTTGAATGATCAATAGTAAGCCTTCTTAACCCAATTTAGCTTTTGACTTGTTCTTCCTCAGCTTTAGCGATGGATGTAACATCCGAGAATTTTTGAAATTTTGAATGCCGATTTTACCCTTTGACTTTTTGGGTTTGACTTGACTTTTTGACTTTTGGTCTTTTACTTTTACATAAAAGCAATTACCGCGTAACTGGTAAAATTTTCGGAACATATTTTAATAATAAATCATATTTATTATTACACACCTCGAGTGCAAAGTATTTTTAACTCATTTGGTTTGAAAACGAAAAAGATATATATTGATTCTTAGTTGATTTATCAAGAACGAACCACTAAACCACGTTTTCACAACTTGGACTCTAAAGCAATTTGATGTAAAACGACATTCCTGACAACTTTTTAGTTTTGACCGAGACCCGAAATTAGTCGGAAGGTGACTGAAATGCCCTCGCAAGATTTTAGAAACACAAAAATAATTAAATTATATTTAGTTATCACGTTTTATTAAATAAAAATATTTAATAAAATACTTAGCAATTTAATTAAAAGCGTTTGTTGAAAACGCAATATTTCGATTGAAATCCATTTTTTTTTCTTTCTATTTCAGACAAGGCTTAACCGTTGTACAAAATAAAAAACAGATATTTTTATAAATGTTATAAAAATTTAGGAAATTATTATCAAGTGAAGACTCAGTTTTATCAGAAAAAGATTTGGAAAACAAAACGCGCAAGTTTCGCGCGTTGAATCATTCGTTAGTCGTCCAACGAGTCCCGAACCAAATATACCAAAATTTACACATATGTCCTGTTGGTAGAGATTTTCAATTTTTACCCTCAACTATTTAAACAAAAGCCATTTTTAATATAATAGTTTTTTTAAAATGAAAATTAAAAACTTTACCATTCTTTTTCATTATACATTTTACTAAAAAATGAGTATGCTATTTCGTCTCTAAGCGCCATGAGGTTTCACGGCTTTTTTTTGGGGCTCCAAATTCCACTCGGCCCGCCCGATGGTTACGTTTATCGGTCCAAAAAAAAACTTTTATAATCCTCCCCCTTCTATTCTACCGGTGTTTACTGTTCATCGGCCAAAAAAAAAACTTTATAATCCCCCCTTTCTCACATCGGCCCGACCCCAGTGGTTACTGTTCCTCGGCAAAAAAAAAACTTTATAATCACCCCCTCCTCTTCTTTGGCAAAAAATAAGAAAAAAAAAATTACGTGACGTACTCTCATTTTTAACTATTTACGACTTCTTATTGGCCTGTGCCAAAAAAAAATTTAAACAAATAAAAAATTTCCCTTTATTGAAAAAAAAACCCTATATCGGGCATTATACTATATATCATTAGAGATGCTAGCTACAGTGGCGCGATGTTATATGACCAAAAAAATAAACCCGCACAAAATACAATAAGAAAAAAGAATGCCCCGCAGTAACGCGCGATTGTCATTTAATATAAGAAAAAAAACAAACTATTAAACATGAGACCGAAAAAATAAACCCGAAAAAAAAAATTAATGCCCCACAACAACGCGCGAAAAATTAACGCCCCGCAGCAACGCGCGGGTAATCTTGCTTGTTTTCATTTATATAAAACACACACACAAATATACACAATGCTCTCCCTCTCCTCTCACCAATATCGGCCGGCCACCGACATCCAGCCGCCGCCGCCAATCCGGCCACCACCACACGT
The DNA here is from genome assembly GCA_026074375.1 of Tanacetum coccineum. Taxonomy (NCBI): domain Eukaryota; kingdom Viridiplantae; phylum Streptophyta; class Magnoliopsida; order Asterales; family Asteraceae; genus Tanacetum; species Tanacetum coccineum. The sequence goes on along the minus strand of BQNB010005459.1, from coordinate 76,185 downwards.
CGCCGCCACGGCCATGGAAAACTTTTTCGGAACCGGACTTCCGGCCGAAATCAAAAAGATCCTCATCAACGGATCCTAGAGACCACACTAGAAGCCCAACGATCCTATAGCCACACGCGCGTCACTTGCCGCTACCCCTCCCGAAACCACCACCACAGCCGGTCTATCTCCGCACCATCACCACCATACCACCCACAAGGGGTGCGTCGGGTTTGGTTTTGCACCGGTAAGGGTGCGTTTGGGTTCGGTCAGCCGCACAAGGGGTGCGTTGGTTTTCGTGTTTGCACCGAGGGTGCGTTCGGGTTGCTCCGTAAATATAACGCCACTAGGGAGCGCTTTCCGGTTATAATCAGAAACACCACAAGGGTGGTTGTTTCGGTGGTTTGGCAGCAGCTACCACCACATAGGGCTGCGTTTGGCTCATTATCCCCACACCGAGGTCCGTTTGGTTTTTCTGTCACCGAAAAGGGTGCGGTCGGGTTCGGGTCAGCCACCGATTATGGTGCGTTTTGCTGAGACAAAACGCCACACGGTGGGAGTCGATTTGAGTCTAACAGACCCAGTACTACAAGGTGGGTGCGTTTGGTTTTAGTCTACAACAAAAGAGGGAGCGATTGGTTTCGTCCGCGAACGTAGGAGTGCATTTGGATTGGCTGGCGAAACAGCCATGGTGCTTTGGCTGAGGGTAGCACAAGGGGTGATGTTTTGGTTCTAGAGTGATAGCCCGAGAGGGTGGCGTTTGGATTCGATTTCACTATTCTAGGGGTGCGTATTGCTGTGACAATCCCGAAAAGGTGCGTATGGTATATTTATCCAGCAACTAAGGGAGTAATTGTTTTATTGGTATAACAGAAGATGGGTCGTCTATGGCTTAACAGCCACCCATCAAGGGTGCGTTGGTTACTTATACACACACGGGATGCGTTTTGTTGGTTATTAAAAACCACAAAGGGTGCGTTTGGTTATGCAGAATTGCACAAGGGTAAGTTTGAGCTTGTCGCAGGCCGCCAAGGTGCGTTTGGTTGGACAGATTTGCACCAAGGGGTGCGTTTGGGTTAACATAAGAACCAAGGGGTGCGTTTGGGTTTAGAGAAGACAACAAAGGATACGTTTGGTTTAGCGAAACAACAAGGGTTCGTTTGGTTTATACACTTGACTAATAAATATAACACGAGACATATTAATAAATTATAAAATCGGAACTAAAAAGGAGGTTAATGGTTACAATAAATATGGTAATTAACAACTTTTTAGATTATAAATATAAACAAATATATATTAAAACACGTAGATCTTTGCAACGCGCGGTTTGTTGAAAAGTGGAAAAGAAAACATTAGGTTTTATAAATATGGGGAAACGTTATATAACCGGGAAGGTCATGACAAAATTTATATAACTTTTTATATTTAGTAATGTTTATCTAAAGCCTCTATTATTTTAGAAACCGAGTACCAAGTGTAGACTAAGTTATAATTTTAAAGATCTAATTCTCTCTTTTGCAATATGACAATATAACCAGTATAAACCAACCAAAACCTAATCTCTTTTACAGTGGTCTGATGCTCTAACTATATTAGACTATGACTCGTCGAGGAAAGAAACACACATAAATTTCTATAAAATATAAATTTTTATATTTTTAATAATTAGTCAGCTAGAATATAACATAACAAATTGTCTTGTTAAAAGCTTTACAGAACATCGTTATAAACATAAAGTGGTGATTATCGTGTAAACGGGTCAATCTCTATTTTGGTTTAATTCTATTTAACTCTATACTTATCTCTATATAATACTTGCAAAGCCAGTATATACTTATCACTATTAATCATCTAGGATTGTATATTTTGTCTTTGTTATATAATTCACAGTATGAGTTATATAAGGGCTTAATTCATATTAATAAATTTACAGGATACATATTAACAGTACTTTGCGATCCCTTTCCAATTATTATTTAACCAACCACAAACTAGACAACTTTAAATCTAAATCTTTATCAACGTGTGGCGTTGATGTAACTATTCATCGGGAAACCCAAATACATTATCCTAGGCTAGTGGGACTAGGCGTTAAGATTAGTTGCAACTTCTTGATCGAGCCGCTTCGTCTTCCGTTTGTGTTGTGCATATTAGATGCCCATCTGTCAATCGTTCTACATCATCAAGGTGAGTTTATAGCCCCACGTTTTACTTGTTTACATATATTTTTGGGGTGAGAACATGCTTGTTTACAAATGCATTTACATGGTTGATTACCTGTTTGGTTTACATACTCATTTATATATCTCGCGAGGAGATACAATACTTGGTTTAATTTTTGAACGTAAACACATACTATACTTTTATGATTATGGATTAGCTTAAGTTGCATGAACTGTTAATTACTCGGAGGGTAAGCGCGAATGTTATAAGATAGATCTATTTGGGATTGACAATCCCCGTTCGGGTGACTAGCTATCACTGGGAACGAACGTTATACCATGTCGGATTACGATTGGATTGGCGCCTGCGGGGCCAACAATCACATACACATATTATTTTCAGAAATGCCCGGGTGTCCTTGGAGGGGACACCTATGATGGGTACATATTATTTTCATTAATGCCCGGTGTTCTTGGAGGGAACACCCACGATGGGAACATATTCTTTTATTACTGTTATTGTCTCTCATAGTATCTTTGGATTTATTCAAAGGACTATCAAGGCTCATTCAGATCCTGTTAATAAGGACCTACATATTAGTGCATCGGTTTTATGAACTTAGAGTAATTGTAATCATTGTTTTATACTCACATGGATAGTTACTGTGCCTTGAATAAAGTGGCAATACATACTTGAAACATTTTGTTGACATTAAATTGGTCATGCATTCTTTATAAATCTTTAGGATTTTTACATGGTACTGTGATGACACAGTGGACAAATACATTCATTTGAAACTTACATTCATATTTAAACTAACCTATGAACTCACCAACTTTATGTTGACCGTTTTAAGCATGTTTTTCTTAGGTGATATAGATACCTGGTTTACTTGAAGTGCATTGGAGTCTATACATTCAAGTTTTTCATGGTGATGCAATTATAGGACAAATGTTATATCAATTTCAAGGAAATCAACGAGATTATTTTTCAAACGACACATTTAGAGGTCGTTCTCTTGTATCTAGCGCTGTGTATTATGAAGTAACTCCCCCGGACATACTTCTTTTGCGACACACATTTTTGGGGGTGTTACAGGTCTTGTTTACTTACCATCTTTACTCATCTTCATTAAGGTCATCTAAAACCCTAATCATTTTACTACTTATGATTTCATGTGTGTATATAATGTTTATATGGCTCATCACCATTAGGGATGCTTATTAACTTGTAAAATAAATTTTTACTTGATTATGTTTTGTTACACTTTGTCACATGTTATATGGATATTATTACATGTTGTAATGGAAATAAATATTGTTCAAGTGTTGATTAAATCATATAAAGTATATATAAGTTAATGGTTTAAAAAGTTACTTATATAAGTTTATGAACATGTAAAAATGTAATGGACTTGTTGATCTTGGACAAATGGACTATATAATATATGAGACCTATAATGTAAAGTGATATAAAAGACTTGTGGTATTTTATTTAGTTAAAAAGTAAATAAAACAAGTTATATAAATAAGTATACATAATTATTAAAAAGGGACTGTTTTGGGTCCGAATTTTAATCAGCCATTTTATATTTTATAAAAATACTACGTCTCATGACGATTCCAAAAAGGTAAGAAACTCGAAAAACCGATTTATAACGAAGGAGATACGACGATTACAAGTTTACGATAATTAATACTTTTATAAAAATAATTTTATAAAAATTTACTGTTCATCAGGAAAATTTATTTTTGGAAAACATCATAAATAAGTAGAACTTTTAATTACAAGAACGTGCTCGAAAGAATCACTAAAAAGGGAGTTAAAACGAGTAACATACGACGTTTCAAAGTTATCGATCATTATTTATAGAATACCAATCATCCGCCGTCTATCACGAAAGCTTCATCGCAGCTCCTCTTTCATTTATTGAACTTTAATTCTGGGACATATTGTTTCTCGAGGTCCTCACCCTCTGCATCCCATCACCATTTGTCATAGTTATTGTCGTTATGGTTGCTGTTGTTGGGTCTTGGAGCGGTCCCGACTGATACAACTTTATCCAATAGGTAATGCAACTCCCCTTAAATGAGATAAACACCTATCGACGAAACAATAGGTTGGACTTATTATTTGGCCACTAGTAGAAGACTTAAGTCGCGATAACATCCTAGTAACTGCTAAGTAAAGTTGGGTACTACATCCGATTAAGCCTACGATGAAATGTGAAATCATCGAACCATTACAGAATATTAAAACTAGACTCCGTTCCCCGGACATTTAGAAACTTATACAAACATACTCACACTACGTAAACTAACACCTCTTCTTGAGGTTTCTTAATTTTGACAATGTGGATTATTCGAGAACTCATACAAGCAGAAGACATAAGCAAACTTAAAAGACCCTTTTATATATACTTGTAATCGTTATCAGTAGATAATGACTTGTTTTAAGTGTGCTTATATATAGATTAGTTTTATCATTTCTTTGTTCTTTTATTCGATTTGTGTACACAAGATCCGAATCAGCTTAGCAAATTTGTAACATCCGGCAATTTTTAAAATTTTAAATGACTATTTTAAACTTTGACTTTTCAGATCCGATCTTACTTTTTGACTTTTGATCTTTTATCGTCACATAAAAACGATTACCGCGTAACTGGTAAAATTTTCGAAACATATTTTAATAATAAATCATATTTATTATTACATACCTTGAGTACAAACTTTTTTTTTTTACTTATTTGACTTGAAAACGAGAAAATATAGATTTTATTCCTAAGTTGACTTATCAAAAACGAACCACTAAATCATGTTTTCACAACTCGGACTCTAAAGCAATTTGATGTAAAACGATATTCCAGACAACTTTTTAGTTTTGACCGAGACCCGAAAACAGTTAGAAGATGACTGAAATGCCCTCGCAAGATTTTAGAAACACAAAAATAATTAAATTATATTTAATTATCACGTTTTATTAAATAAAAATATTTAATAAAATACTTAGCAATTTAATTAAAAGCGTTTGTTGAAAACGCGAATATTCGAGTTGAAATCCATTTTTTTTCTTTTCTATTTCAGACAAGGCGTAACCGGTTCACAAAATAAATAACAGATATTTTATTAAATGTTATAAAATATTTATGAAATATTATCAAGTGAATACTCATTTTTATCAGAAAAATGATTTGGAAAACAACGGCGCAAGTTTCGCGCGTTGAATCATTCGTTAAGTCGTCCAAACGAGTCCCGAACCAATATTTACCAAAATTTACACATATGGTCCCTGTGGTAATATTTTCAATTTTTCCCTCAACTATATTAAACATGCCATTTTTATTATAAGTTTTTATATAAATATAAAAACTTTACATTCTTTTCATTTTCACTTATATAAAACACACACACAAATATACACAATGCTCTCCCTCTCCTCTCCCATTATCCGGCCGGCCACCACCCAGCCGCCGCCGCCGGATTCCGGCCACCACCACGCCGCCGCCGCCGGAAAACTTTTTCGGCGGACTTTTCCGGCCGAAATAAAAAACGATCCTCATCAACGGATCTACCCGATCCCCTATACCACTCGCCGTCACTTGCCGCTACCCCTCCCGAAACCACCACCACAGCCGGTCCATCTCCGCACCATCACCACCATACCACCCACAAGGGGTGCGTCGGGTTTGGTTTTGCACCGGTAAGGGTGCGTTTGGGTTCGGTCAGCCGCACAAGGGGTGCGTTGGTTTTCGTGTTTGCACCGAGGGTGCGTTCGGGTTGCTCGTACGCCACTAGGGTGCGTTCGGTTTATCAAGAAACACCACAAGGGTGGTTGTTTCGGTGGTTTGGCAGCAGCTACCACCACATAGGGCTGCGTTTGGCTCATTATCCCCACACCGGGGTCCGTTTGGTTTTTCTGTCACCGAAAAGGGTGCGGTCGGGTTCGGGTCAGCCACCGATTATGGTGCGTTTGGCTGTGACAGCCACAAGGGTGGGTTCGGTTTGAGTCTAACAGCCGCACCACAAGGGTGGGTGCGTTTGGTTTGTCTTACAACAAAAAGGGTGCGTTTGGTTTCGTCCGCAACCGTTAGGGTGCGTTTGGATTGGCTGCGAAATAGCCATGGTGCGTTTGGCTGAGGGTTTAGCACCAAGGGGTGTGTTTGGTTCTAAGTGAAGCACGAGAGGGTGCGTTTGGTTCTGGATTCACTATCATAGGGGTGTGTTTGGCTGTGACAGCCCCGAAAAGGGTGCGTTTGGTATATTAACAACAGACTAGGGGTGTTTGATTTATTGGTTATAACAGAAATGGGTGCGTTTGGCTTAACAGCCCACCCACAAGGGTGCGTTTGGTTATGCAGAATTGCACAAGGGGTATGTTTGGTTGGGCAGTCACCGCACAAGGGTGCGTTTGGTTGGACAGATTTGCACCAAGGGGTGCGTTTGGGTTAACATAAGAACCAAGGGGTGCGTTTGGGTTTCGAGAAGACAACAAAGGTGTTAGGAATTACGTTTTTGTAACTTAGTACCGACATTACAAATAGTTAGTACTGATAGTTTTAGTTAGTACTGACAGTACAAAATGTTAAGTACTGATCAGTTAGTTAGTACCAATAGTAGAAAATAGTTAGTACCGTTTAAGAGATATGTATGAGATATTTTAGGAAAAGATATGTACGCATTTTGTAAGCCTGTTAGGGTTTATCCTTGGTCTATAAAAGGATCCCTCTTGGCATAGTTAGACACACGATCTCAAGATATCTCATAGCAAAATCATATCTCAATAGTTAGTAATCTGTAATCATTCAAAGCAGATTAATAGAAGTTATTATTTAGTTCTTCATTGTTTTTCTTAGTACTTGTGTTAAGATTCCGCATTAACACATAGTATTCATAATCAGTGTTTCTACATAGTCAACTGTATTTATACATTTTGGCTATCATCCTTAATAGGCTGCAGAGATCTATTCCTAAGGGACTCACAAGTGGTATCAGAGCCTGTGAGAAACTCTGAATAAGAAGAACAATCAAATCCAGTTATAAACCTTCATCCTTCAAAACTAAACATGTCTGCATCACAAGATGAAATTCCACCACCACCACCACCTCCACCATCATCACAAACACCAACCCAACAAACTCCTCATACAGTATCTACCATCAAGCTGCCTATTCTCAAAAAGGGAGAATATGATATATGGGCTATGAATATTTTCATATGTAATATATACAGGATATATTACATACTTTGCGATCACTTTCCAATTTATTTATTTAACCAACCACCAAACTATTACAACTTTAAATCTAAATCTTTATCAACGTGTCGCGTTGATGTAACCATTCATCGGGAAACCCAAATTCTCTATCTCCTATCTCTCTCTCATGACTAGGCGTTAAGATTAGTTGCAACTTCTTGATCGAGCCGCTTCGTCTTCCGTTTGTGTTGTGCATATTAGATGCCCATCTGTCAATCGTTCTACATCATCAAGGTGAGTTTATAGCCCCACGTTTTACATGTTTTACATATATTTTTGGGGTGAGAACATGCTTGTTTACAAATGCATTCATTGTTTTGATTTACCTTATTTGGTTTACATACTCAATTTATATAGTCGCAAGGAGGATACAATACTTGTTTATAATTTTTTGAACGTAAACACATACTATACTTTTATGATTATGGATTAGCTTAAGTTGCATGAACTGTTAATTATTCGAAGGGTAAGCGCGAATGTTATAAGATAGATCTATTTGAGGATGTGACAATCCCCGGTTCCGGGTGGACCTAGCTATCACTAGGAACGAACGTTATACCATGTCGGATTACGATTTGATTGGCGCCTGCGGGGCCAACAATCACATACACATATTATTTTCATAAATGCCCGGGTGTCCTTGGAGGGGACACCTATGATGGTTACATATTAAAATTTCATTAATCCCGGAGTTGTTCTTGAGGGAAACACCCACGATGGGAACATATTCTTTTATTACTGCCCCCGTGTTTCTTAGAGGGAACACCTACGATGGGTACACTCTTACTGTGCCTTGAATAAAGTGGCATACATACAAGTCTACGTCGCAGTTTCATGAACTTAGAGTAATTGTAATCATTGTTTTATACTCACATGGATATTTACTGTGCCTTGAATAAAGTGGCAATGCATACTTGAAACATTTTGGTGAACATAATTTGGTCATAGCATACTGTATGAACTTTGGATAAGATTGGTACTTTTGGTGACATTAAATTGGTCATGCATTCTTTATAAATCTTTGGGATAAGATTGGTACTTTTGGTGACATAAAATGTGTCGTGCATTCTTTATAAATCTTTGGGATTTTTACATGGTACTGTGATGATACAGTGGACAAATACATTCATTTGAAACTTACATTCATATTTAAACTAACCTATGAACTCACCAACTTTATGTTGACCGTTTTAAGCATGTTTTTCTCAGGTGATATAGATACTTGGCTTACTTGAAGTGCATTGGAGTCTTTACATTCAAGTTTTTCATGGTGATGCAATTATGGGACAAATGTTATATCAATTTCAAGGAAATCAACGAGATTATTTTTCAAACGACACATTTAGAGGTCGTTCTCTTGTATCTAGCGCTGTGTATTATGAAGTAACTCCCCCGGACATACTTCCGCTGCGACACGCATTTTTGGGGGTGTTACAGTGGAGATGTGTATCCTTGCCAAGCCTATGATACGAAGCTAATCACCACCGAGCATCTGAGCGTACTACTTAAATGTTGCACCCTAGATTAGTTGAGTGATCTGAGTGTTTTCATTTCCATCTTTCGCGAGGAACTCGGTTATGTACAGGTGATTAAGACAAAATGATCAACTTCGGTTGGGACACATTTTCATAAACTGAAACTTTTTCTAAAGTCTACTTGAGGACAAGTAGGATTCAAGTGGGGGGATATTTGATGACATCAAATAACGTCACTTTATTATATCATTTATCCCATCTATTTTGCCCACTTTTATATAATTATTTTATTATTTGGTACTTAATTGCTTTAAAGTTGATAAATGCAGTAATTCAGTAGTGTTTTGTGAAGATAAGCTAAAAGGCGCATAATTTGGAGCTAAAACAAAGACATTTGAAGATTGCTGAAATTTCACCAATACACCGTATCCAACTTAAGAGATATGGCGTATCTGCGCCAAGACTTCACAAGAAAACGCGTTTGACCAATTGCCAATATGGCGTATCCATGCTGTCTACATACGCCGTATCAATGAAGATAACTATTCGATACAGTAAATCAAGTAAATTGGGAATGATATCAAATATTTATTACGAACGTAGCGCGCACTCCAAGGAATCCAGCCCAATACGCCGTATCGACCTTGCTGGATACGGCGTATCGAGTCTTTTTTCAGACACTATAAATAGAAGACTCAAAAACGACTTTTCAGTGTGCAATATCACATTCTTTATACCATACTCACTAAAAGACGAATTTTAGAAGAGAAGATCAGCCACCAAGGTCAAGCATTGATCACGAATCCATAGAAGACATCGTGTAATTTTTACTCTCTTAATCGTTCGATTTCAATTGTTTGATTACGCTTGTATAATTACAAATGTTGTTGGGCGTAATACCCTCGGTATTACCAACTTAATGAAAGTTCACCTGTTTGGTTTTGTTTTTTAAAAATCGATTTCTAATTTAAATGGTTGAGAATTGTTTAATTAATTTTATCACCTCATACTGTTTATGTGTTTGAATATGCGACCATCATTCAACTGGTCTAGTATACGGACCTAAGTAATCTAGATACAACCGGATAGCTCTCCAAATCGTGGTTACATATTTACTGGACCAATAGGATCGACAAATAACGCTGCTCTGTCTTTTAGTCTTTGAATTATGAAGCCTTAGTTGGACGGTAAGGGGTGACCCGTTTATGTTTCAGCAATCATGCTCCTTAATACGATAAAGATTGTAATAGTGGACTACCAGTATATAAAACACACGTCAAAAAATATGTGGTAAAGTCCCGTTGCGGCTATGGGTTTTAACAAGATCCACCACTAATTATAATCCTCTAAGATAGATTTATAATTAAACTAAAGGATCGCTTTATGCGGAATAGCGTTAATTGTGACATGAATTTAATCGGATCCAATGTCTTAGGTTGATGTCCAGCCTAAGTCTTAAGAATGATAGCCCGCATCGAGATAAGTACATCATTGCACTAAAACAAACAAACCAACATTGAACTGAATTTAATATGGCTAATACAGTTTTCTATCATTTGGCTTGTACCGCTTTTCTATCTTCTAATTTTCTTCTTTTGTGTTTATTAATCTATTAAATTGGTGAATTTGTTTCAAACAAACCTGTGCTAGTCTCTCAGCTGAAAACTCCCATTATCTTTAGACAAAACAGACGTACAAGCTTAGTTAACACTGTAAATAGACTAATTAAAATACTAGATAGAATATAGGATTAATGTTCCACTCTTAGTGTTCGACTTCAAGCTTGAGAGGATATGAGAAGTGTGTAGAGAAAGTTTTGAGTGTATATGTAGGTTGAGTTCATAAGTGGAAGTATATGTGAGTAAGATGAAGAAGAGAATGTATAGGAAGTATATGTGGTGGATAATGTTTTGATGTGATGGAAATAAGCCTATGTTGGAATGTTGGGGGACAAGAAGTACATCAAGTACAATGGTGTGAGGAATATGAGTTGTACCGTGTGGGTATTAATTTTGGGAAGGTTTTTGTGGTGAAAGGTTTAAGCTTGGAGAGGGTGTTGATGACGAAGAAGAGAATAATATAAGGATTGATTATGGTTTAATAATCACATTGCCATTAAGAGAGAAAAGAGATAAGCACATGTGATTATGGGTTGGTTTAAGAAAGGAGTGTATAGAGTGTGTGGAAGGTGTATATAATCATTTGATGGGTAGAAGGGATTAACAAATGGTTACGGAGATGTTTAAAAGAGAAGTAATTGTGTAGGAGACATGTGAGGAATACATGTGTGAGTTCGTAAATCATTTATAAAAAAAGGTAAGAAGGATCAAAGTAAGATTAACCTTCAAATACCACAAACTCAAATAGTCACTTGGACTTAATCCATGAAAATCAACAATGGATTTGATCACTAATCATCATGATGCAAACAAGCTATGGGATTTGAATCTTAAGTAAAGCATATCCCTTAACAGGAAAGGATGCGTTTACGCAAAGTGACCTTTGACTTAGTTTGACCAATAAGGGAGTAAAACCCGTTACATGATTAGGAGCAACGTAAATTTGGATTAAGGTCAAATGAATACTTTTGTTTGATGGTATGTTGAAAGTATATTCATACTAGGTTTAGAAAGAAGTTTTAGCCGTGGCTAGAGGCACTTGATAAAAGATTTGAGTTGTTGTTTTGTTAAAAAACAGGAAGATTTGTTTTTGCTCCTCTCTAAGTCTAAACCTCATTTGGAGTGTTCTCAAATGCTCAAATATCATATTTATACCTTTATTGAAGCTGTCACATGTGTCGGGTAAGATGAAAACCGACTAATCAAATTCTGCAAAACCGAGACAGCGAGTCACGCGCTGACCCACGCGCTGACGCGCCATCAGCGCGCCAGGAATAATGTTCCCGGTTTTCCGGATTTTGGCTATCGTTTGTAATTGTAAGTGTTGCGAACGTTTATTTGTCATCATTAAAACATAAAGGAGATCCTAGTCAATGTTTCACCAACAATCTCCCCCTGTTTGATGATGACAAATAAGATTTCAAAAACAAATTAAAATTACAAACATAGTAAAGATGAAGAACACCGTTGATGTAGCTTACATCTTGATCTTGGCCTTGTAATTTGGTGAAGCTTGAACTTGGTCTTCACTGAGCTTTAGTAGCTTATCTTCTCCCCCGTAAGCTCTAGATTTTTGCTTTTTGTCTCCATCTTTTGTCTAATAAAAAAGGCGGGATTTTAGGCTATCACTTGAAGGTTGATATCTTTATAGAAATAGAAAGTAGATATCTTGACATGTGCTCCCCCCTAGATCGTTTCTCTCCCTTGTTTCAAGGCGGGGATCCATGGGTCAAGAGCATTACCTTTGAGGTGTTCTTGGCTACAACTAGCAATAAGCAAACATAAAATGACACAACTAACAAACATATACACATGTTCAAGTCCAACATGGGTTAGTTTACCATTTGGATCTTGGAAACATGGATGGGTACAAATATGGATTATTGTGACTTTGTACATTGTTTCATATATTCATATACACATTTTAACATTTTATATGTAAAGTTATCATGACTCCAATTACTTTTTGTTGAGCAAGCCAGGGCAATAAACAAAAAATCAAATTATTTCAAGCAAGTAAGTCATATCATTCAAGCACATTTTGGTGGAATTCACCAATTACATAAGGTTTATAAGCAAGGTTTTATTTTTAATTCAACATTTTTAGAGGTCAAGAGATTCCATGGTGTAGGATGGGCACATGGGAGTCACTTCTTCCACCTCAATCTTTCGAGAAGCATCATTAGGATGTTTGTTCTTGAGGTATTCAAAGAGTGTTGTCATGACCCTATCATATGGAAGTCCCTCATTATCGTAGTCTAAACCACTCAACCTTCTGGCTATGAAGTAGACAAAGTTAAAGAGAGTATTGGTTTTGACATAATAGAGCATATGGCCAACAATGATAGGCAAGCTTTCCTGAGCTTCAATCTCTACAAATATATTTGACAAGAGAACATCCGCCCGTGCCTTTAAGTGAGGGTGAAGTTGGTTTTTCTCCATTGAGAGGATACCTTCACAATAGAACTCAGGTCTCATGATAGTGTTTTGAATCATGAGGCTATTGACTGGAGGATCACATGAAAATGAGTTTAGGTGATAGTTCTTAAGCTTCATGAAGGCTTTTTATGTTAGTTGATATAGTAAAGAACAAGGTTCCTTTGGAAGATACATTTAACACCATTCCTAACTTCCTTAGATCCCAAGCATAGCCTTGACTATACATATGAAAATGAAGAGTTAATGTGGGGATGTCAAAGTAGTATCTAGCATAGAACTCCTGAATGTGATGAGGGTAGATTGTAGAAGGAAGGTTGTTTACAAGTGAAAATCATTTGGATAGAATGAAGGGTTGTTTCAAAATGAAGACCTTCAGGGTAATCATGATTTTCAAAGGTTTCATATGCATTGGTAGATTTGTTATTGTTGACGCGCTTCATGAAGTGTCTAGTGACCATTATCTTAAAGAGGTGAGGATTAAACACAAAGAGTGGTGATGATAATGTATGCATATAACTACCTTTTATAATGGTCAAATAAGAGTTAGGTATGAATCTTAGATTGGTTAATGACTCTTGGATAATAATGTTTTGGTACTTTTGATTCTTAATTGATTTAACTAACTTTGATTTTGAAAGAAGATGCACCATTGGGAAGATAATTATGCCTTAAGGATTTGAGTGATTATAGTTGGCTTAGTTGAGATTCAGTTAGGATTAGATTATTAAGTTACACAACCTAGTTCCTATAATTTTACATGCATGCACACAACACATAAAATGAACAAGTTGACACATATACAGCATTTTCACACAAGGGTGAGTTGCACTCCAAGGCAATTTTGTCAATGACTTTGTCTATTTAATCTTTCATGTCTATCATGAGGACTAGAGCATGCAATGTTGCGAGTAAGTCGATTTCACACATTTAAATATGTGAGGCGATAATTATCACAATATTGACAAGATGTAGATCAAAATTCTTGTTCATAGCACATAGGTTTGACATGTAGAATCCAAGATAATGTTAACCATAGTTTAAATAATGCATCGACATCTATCTTTCATCTCATTAAAACAAAAATGTTGCCTAACTTCCATGCCTTTTACATAAGTCCTAGCACATAGTGTTAGAAAATATCTGATTATAAATTAATTATCATTATGATTCAGTTATCTCTTGTTATTTTTGGATATCTATTTGTTTGTAATAATTTGATCATAAGTGTTAGAAAATATCTGTTAGTAACCTATAATAGGTGTTTAGATGTTAAATATGATGCTTGCTTATCATGACCAGTAGGACAAAATCTCAGTTACTATGACCAGTGTGACAGGATTTCGCAATTATAAGATAGGATACGATGACCATTCGATCCTAGCTTCTCCTACCAGATTAAGTATTTGAATCACTTCGTTAATTAATATATAACTATTGCTCATTCTTCTTCCCCTTGATTATAATTCAATCATTCCGTTAAAGTTCTTATTTTCTCAATTCAAACGCGATAATTTAAATTGCTTTCTAGTTTAAAAGTAAATTGCCTCAAGTTAGAAACCCAACATAGCTCTTTGCGTCGGCCTCAGACTTATCCCAAGTACACTGCACGCGATCGGGTACACTGCTCGTAAGTGTGCATATAGATCTTAGCTAGTTCGCAGTTTATAAATTTAAAACATGATCTATTAAAAAAATGCGCATTAAGTTTTTGGCGCCGTTGCTAGAGAGCTATAACTAGGTTTTTGATTTGAGGTTTTAGTTTTTGGATTTCTAGTATTTTTGTTCTTGTTTCTTTTACTTGGTTGCTGTGTCCCTTTGCTTGCTTATAGGTTGTGATGGAGCCTGATATTAAAAATATAACCTTAAATGAGTATTCGATGTACGAAGGAAGGCATAGGGATTTGGCGAGGAATTACACCACTAGGAAGAATGTTGCTCCTGTAAGGAATAAAGTTTTGGTATATCCTGATTCCGATGAGGAGGATAAGGAGTATTGTCGGCTGCCTCCTTTACACACATGTTTTAAACTCCTCAACCTTGAACCAAATTTAACTTTATACATCATAAGAGTCGCAAAGAAGTTGACATTGATAGCATGCCTTTAGCCGAGTATGATTTGTATATGGCTATGCAATGTTCAAAGAAAAGTGATGTACAAGATACCACTTATGGTTTTACACCCTAATTTTTTTATCAATCACCACAAACGCTAACCCTCCTTTGGATAAGAAGGATTCTAGCTTTAAAGAGATCTTGGATGACTTGTTCCGGATAGGAGCTAAAAACCTAAGAATGATGAAACATGAAGTTCCAAATAGGTGTGATGAAGAAACAGTTGGGGACACAGACCACGAAAGTGGTAATCTTCTTAACTTTCCTACTTTTCCCGTTACTAATGAATTTGCTAGTGTTTGTATACAGGATGATGAAAACATTAATGTTAGCACAACAGAGGAAATAGAGGAAGTTTAGGTGGAGGACGTTGAAATGGATGAAAACTACGACGTTGACCATTCAAACACTAAAGAGGCGTTACAATGGAGTCGTGCTAAAGACCCTTTCTTAGTTTGTATGGAGCTCAATGATCAGTCAAATTTCATGCTACACACCATTCCATCATCTATTTTTTAATGAGGTAAAGAGTGAATTCATAATTCCTCACATGTATAAAATTTTAACCTCATACGCCCCTCTCGTAGCATACTTACACCCTTAGAGTGGATGTGGCTACTATCACACATACTTGATTTCAAGTGAGGGGATGAACACCATATTGCTTAGTAAATAAGGGTGGAGTCAAGCTACTGACTCGAAATAAAACAAGCACTTCGTGGGAGGCACCCCATGCCTATCTTTTTACGTTTGCTTTTAATTTTATAGTAGTTCGTTTGGTTTTGTGTTGTCTTAACTTTGTTTTCAGGATACTAGAGCAAGGAGAAGGATGTTCGAGATCACCTTGCCTGGTGGTTTAGTGAAAATTGGTGATTACAGACTGAAACTACAGCATAGTTATACACCTTGACTACGCCGTAGCTCATTTGAGGTTAAAAAACTTAGGTGTGTTTCCATTAACTACGGCGTAGTTCCACTCTTGGAATACGCCGTAGTTGGTCTGACTTATTTAAATTTTTTATATTTTCACTTAAACTACGATGTAGCTTCACCTTCAGACTATGCCGTAGTTCCACTTCTGTAAATAAAGAAGTTTTCGCAAATAATTAGAAATTTCACAAAACTGTTTATAATTTTTAATGAACTTTGTGGGTATGTTCACTGGAAACCCTCACGAGACTTCACTCGTCCACTCAGGCCACCGAGTAGTTTAAAAATACTTGTTGTAGACGCTAAATGCAACCGTGATTCTTACAAAAGTGAGTTAGTGAAACACCCCTTTACCGATTTGACTAAATATTTAAAACTCTTCACAGAAACTACTTGACCCGAAATTGACCTTGTGTTACTCTGTAACCAACTGACAAAAATCTATTACAAACCAACCATTGAAACTATTTTTAAATGTAACTAGACTCGATTACCTTCGAAACGATAGGTGGCACGACCACCGACGACTTACTGTTTAAGAGATATGATTTTTCAAAAATGACCAAAATCTATAAAACCCTTCTTGTGCACTACAAGACCCCTCTTGTGCACAATTAGCCTTCTTGTGCACTAAAAGACCCTTCTTGTGCACTAAGGCCTTCTTGTGCACTAAAAGACCCTTCAATGTACTAAAACACCTTCAATGCACCAAAGACCCCTTTAATGCTCTAAAACACCTTCAATGCACTAATTTCTCAAAATGACCCATAACCTATTTAAACATGAAATCAATACTTTAGATCTATATTTAAACACATGTATACCACATTAAACTAGAAATATACCATATACATTGTTTCCCAAAATTCTTGACCCGTTTGACCCAAAATGGGTTAAAATGGACCTTGTCCCAAACACTCCTTTTTTGCACACTCCTTTTTTGCACTTTTGACCAATTTTTTTAGGAAAACAACCTTTATAACATGGCATAACATCAAAACTTCTAGAATTATATAACATAACATAATACATCATTTTCTTAAACATTCATGGTCTAATTGACCAATGCGTACATACTTTATGGGGTTTCCAAACACCCGTTTTGACCCGTTTAAGTATACTTTAAGACACAACTATAACAAATGACCTTGACCCACTTTAACATTGACATTTACAAAGTACTTGACTCAACGACACAATGGGGGTTCAATCTTGACATGAGCTCGGCAACTATTACTAAGCAATTAATCACACTGATGTGTCGTTATGCGTAGGTAATATTTATTATCAAGTTTTACTATTTATATTTTGCCAACTTTACCTAAAAACACACTACCGGACAGTGTACCCGATCAGTTGTAGGTTCATTGGTAAGTAGAGTGTCGATCACTAAGAGCAAGTGTTAATACTTAAGTGTACCGGTATTTTAGTTATCTAAGCTAGTCTTAATTTATTTTATGTTATACCTATGTTAAACCTAAACTAATGCAAAAAAGGAGGGTTCAGTCTGAGAGACAGGCATGAGTTTTGGTTTACCTAGACTAAGATTGGGCAATTAAAACACACAAGTTGATGGCTAAAAGATATAGAAATGATCAAGCCTAATGTAAGAAAAACGTATTAACCATATTTAATCTAATGAAACACATGTTTAGTTTATAAGTGCAATGATTGTCTTATCTCGTTGTTGATATATCATTCCTAGATTTAGGCGATACTTCTTCCTAAAACCTAGATCTGGCAATTCTGTCACAATTAACCACATCCACATAAAGTACTCATGGTTGATTATAATCTATCTTAGGAGACAATAATGGTGATCTTATCGAATCCTAGCTCATTGAGACTTTACTAACTTACTGCTTAATGGCTCTTTATATACTAGTAGTCTATTGTCCAGATCTTTACCTAAAGAATCAGAACATCATTTGTTGATCCTAGGTCACCTGCTAGTCCAACTTGTTTACTAAACCAAAGGTAAATACAGGTCAATATTTGTGATCCTATTACTCTAGATATATAAATTTCAGACATGGAGAGCTATTCCGGCATCTAGCTAACACTCTATTTGTATTCCTAGATCCAGTTGAATGATAGGTAGCATCCTTAAGCACATAAAGGAGTATAAATTAATAAACATAAAACAACACACAACGAATAAGCATGCAATCGAGATAAACATAAACCAAACGTTATATTATCATAAACATGGCTAATACCTAAAGGTATTAGCCAATAGCCATTGTAACTATACAAATGGCATAGACGAACGATTAAGGTAAACTAAACAATAATGAACGATACCAAAAACCGAACGCGTATTTAGAGTATAGAAATTACAAGGGTTTCCTATGGATTGAATTGCGTTGAAAGACCTTCTTGGCTTCTATTCTCTTCTAAAGATCGAGCATGGTGGTTAATGCCTTCTTCTTAGTCTTTGGTATATTTTTTTGCACTTTGAAATTCGTTTTTAGGGTTTGGTATTTATAGGCTCTGGAATTTGGTCGATACGCCATATTAAAGGAGTTCAATACGACATATTGGGGTTTTTTGGCGTGGGCTCCACGATTATTATATTCCCAAATATTCCATGACTTGTAATCTAATAGGGCGTATGGATTTCTTCTGGATACGGCGTATTAAGCTTTTCTTCGTGGATGCTGAGTTAAGTTCAGGGAACGGATATGCCGTATCTTCCTTGATGGATACGA
This sequence comes from Tanacetum coccineum, assembly GCA_026074375.1. Lineage (NCBI taxonomy): Eukaryota > Viridiplantae > Streptophyta > Magnoliopsida > Asterales > Asteraceae > Tanacetum > Tanacetum coccineum. The sequence continues at coordinate 57,500 of BQNB010005459.1, read as the reverse complement.
CGTATAGGTTGTCAGAACAATATTCTTTATAATTTCTTCATTTAAGCTCCAAAATGCGTGCCTTTTGATTAACTTTCACTCTTTGCTCAATAATTACTACAAATAACAAATATAAGCAATTAAGTACCAATTCATGCATAAATAATGTAAAATGAGCCATTTAGCTGGGATAAATGATGCTATAAAATAGCCGTTATTTGATGTCATCAAATATCCCCCCATTTGAATCCTACTTGTCCTCAAGTAGACTTTAAAAAACTTATAAAAATGCATCCCAAACCAAGGTTTAAGATTTTTTTCCTTTAAGCAATTTTTTTGTTTAATTATTAGCACACAACTAAACACCTCACGAAAAAGGAAAATGAAAACACTCAAATCACTCAACTAATTTGTGTGGTAACATTTAAGTAATTTGCTTAATTGCTCGGTCGTGACGAGTATTCTATCATAAGCTTGGCAAGGATACAAATCCCCCCACTAAAGCTAAGGGGTAACAAGTCTAAAAAGGTAAATTGGGTTAAGGTTTAAGGGTTTGATCATTCTTTTCAATCTCTATCGATACCAATATTCCAGAAAAGGTGACAAAATGACAAATGCACGCTCAAATCCATGACCGCAACACTTCCCATTGCTCAGTCCTTAACTCGAACAAGCTAAAGAATAGCATCAAATAATCTTTACCAATAGTAGTAAACCAACAAGGCCAACAAAATCATATATACACATCCAACTCTATAGAATAGACATATATGATTGCTCAGTTCCTCATTCGAGTAAAACCAAAGGTTATGATAAAGAATGATATAGGGTAGGGGATAACTAATCCTTTCCCAATAGTAATACACCAACAAGGGCGACAAAATCACACAAACACTGTCAAATCCATAAATGAGGCATATGTGATTGCTCAGTCCCTCATTTGAGCAAACCAAAGGTTGGGGATTAGTTATGGGAAAATTAGTGTAAAATAAAACAAAACAAATATATTAAGTCCAAACAGATAAGGCACAGTGTTGCTAGCTACTTTCCCGACCATACCCATAAAAAGACATAAATTAGAATAACTCATGCTTCTCATGAAAACAACCTTAGTTGGTGTTCCCGTAACATCCAACTCCCAATCATCCATAATATATATACTATATAACAATAGTGACGATATCTACCACTTGATACATGAAAATACATAGTTGGTTTATATTGTGACCAACTAAAATAATATACAACAAACTTTACATTGTTGGTTTATAACACTTACCAATGAATAATCGATCATAAAAACTAATAAAATCGGTTAAGTTTAGACAAACTGATTATCTCACAAACCTCACCTTTTTTTCTCTCTCTTTTATTTTATTTTTTTGATTTTTTAAACATAAACCAATAAACTGAATAAAGGTGTATTTTTCACCACTCCACGAACATAATAAATCTGAATAATTAATATCCGATTATACTAGTAAAAGTAGTAACCACACGAGCACTAAGATAAACCGTAGGATCCCAAATATACTACTTAACCATTTTTGGATATAAGCAAATAAGCAAGAAATAAGATGTAGAAAAGAGATGGAAGAAAGAAAGAAAGTAGAGAGAAATAATTGGGTGTTTGGATTGCACAAATGTATGTGTGTGAAAACAAATGAGACAATTAACCCTCTCCACACTTGAAGAGGGATATATATACCTAAATGGGCCGGCTACTAGTTAGCCTTAATGGGCCATAGGTATTGACCATGGGCCGGGCTCGGGTCTTGTGGGCTTTAACCCACAACACTTACACAATTAGATTAAATAAACAAGCCCGTTTACCCTTTCTAGCCTATTACAACATAATTCTAATAAAGACCAAAGATTTCATGTTCGACTCAATATTTTGAGGCTAACAATCTCCCCCGAAGCAAGGTCTTTGAATTATTTGTCTTTGAGCTCTTTGAGTCTTGGTCTTAGACTTTATCTTGTTGTAGGCTTGTTCCTACATGCTATGTGATCTTTGATCTTGAGCCTTTGTCATTGTCTTTTGACTTTGTCTTTAAATCCGAGATCTTTAAATCTTTATCCTTGTTTGTCTTTATCGTCATTGCCATCTTGCGATCTTGTGTCTTCACCAACATGCTCATACTATGCATCATCTTGAAAGCTTGCTAACAATATCCCTTGACAATCTTTGTCTTGATAATCTTGATATCTTTAAGGAAGATCTTGCAAATTAGAGTTTGCAAAAGTCTTTGTCTTTGTTTGAACTTTAGCTTTCTTGATTCTTGAATCTTGATGCTTATAGTAATCTTTGTAGCTTGAGCATAAGCATGTGGTAATGAATCGGACTCTGCTAGAATAAGGCTGTAACACCGTCATCTGTACATGTATTTGAATGTTAGTGATAAACAGTAGATATGGACGAATATGGCTTTATCATTTGTTTGAGTATGGTTGCGATAACCTCCGGTTCCGTAAGGACCAACCTGTGATCAGGTAGATTCATTTTAGAATAATCTCCTTGATAGGGTTTCCAGCTTAAAGCGTAATATCCTCTAACACATATGTATTAGATTCACCATGATTGCTTGTTCTCATTACCGAAACGTCTTAAAGCAGACAACACGATAAGAGTGAATTAGATAGTTACTATCTTTTTGATTGAGTCGTCAATTCATTTACTGGACCAAATCGATATCTGGTTGACACAAGCTTGATACATATATAATCTTGCAAGTCACCTACCGCAGAGCTGTTTGATGTTGACTCTGGAAGGATTTACATCGTCACTGTGAATACTAAATAGTATCACTCAGATGTTCAGGCAAAATCACAAGGATAATGTGTAGGACTCTTTGTTATCACTTGTGTTCTAGATGTTGAACAATAAGTGTTTATCATATAATGTGTCCTAATGAGATTTATATATTGATCTATTGGCTCTAGACTCGATTAGTGCGTTTTGGTTTTAGTGATCAGAGGCTGTAGCAAACTGCCACCTTTTCAATATCAACTAACTCAGAGTGAGAAAGTCAATAGAAGTCGTGTTGATCTCCGTGATAAATGAGACAAGTATCTTTTGAGAGAAACTTAAATGGCTGGGAAGGGTTGTGCATTGCATCACTGGGTCCATGATGTCTTGTCTTCAATACCATAATTCATCTTTGTGAAAACCGATAGCATATGTATTGACCCGGTTTCTATCTAAAGTGTATGGAGGGCTTCTTTCTTTAGACCCTTTATCCTTACATTTATTTTTCATTCTTCAACCCCTTCAATGCTTACCAAGATGTCATTACTAACACCTTGTTATGATTATTCTAGTGTTAGCTCATGTCTTAGTCTGCATTATTCCTGTTTGTCATTCATCTCCAAATCATACCTAAGGACTGATATTTCTAACTATGGAGTGTCCTTGGGTAGATCCATCCGGTTCTAGTTGGATCATAGGACTAATACCTAACCTAACCACCTTATGACTTCAGAATCTTTGTGAAATAATAGGTTGTTGGGTAATTGATCGTAACCATAAAAACAGTTTGAAAATCAATCAAAGTGTTTGATAGAATTATCAAAATCGTTTGACACTTTGAGAGTTTCATCTTTTGGAAAAACTCCCCTTCACACGTGCATTGATAAACGAAAGTGTTTTGCACATATGGGTAGAAGTATAAAGCACTTTGAGTCGATTAGATCACTTATTTTTTCAAATCACATTTCTCCTCTTATTTTAAATACTAATTCACTTAGTCTTTGAAATACCAAGTGATTAAAATTTGTCTTGAAAATTCCATGGGGAGAAAACTATTTCAGCATGAATTATGTGGAACTTTTTCTTCTTGCACCCTCTCAATTTTATATATGTTTGACACCAAAAAAATGATACCAAGTTGTAAAATGAATATAAAATTAAGGGTGAGACAGTGTAGAGCACACAATTTTAAAAGATTATGAAATGTGAATGAATAATTCTTGAAAAATTGTTCTCAGACACTGGATCATCTTATAACAAGCATTCTAATGTAATTTATGTCATTATTACCGATTTGTTATTAAGATACTTTTGATAATGTTTTGAATACATAAGAATTTTTGTGAGATGATATATTCAAAATTATTAAAACCTTGTTTTTCGAAAAACTCCTCGTGAACAATTGACTCATTTAAGAAATGACACAACTTGTTAAAATGATCATCTTTGAAAACTTTATGAGGGATGGAGTGTTGAACACATAATTTTGAAAGATACCATAATTGTAAAATCACTTTTTGTGAAATGTTTTCATGAAAATCATTGAAAAATTATGTTAAACCTTTTGAAAAACCACATGTTAGAAGACTTCTCTTCTAACGCCAAGGATAAGCGCACTAACACGTACACACTCCTTTGTTATTGGGGTACGAGTTGCAATCTGAGACCGATTACAAGTCATAAAGAAAATTAGAAATGACATGTTTTGAAAGCATTTGAACTCTTGCTCGAACTTCATTTACATGCTCGTGACAATATTAATCATCATTTCTAGTTACGTAAATATTATCGATTCCAAGAGACATGTCGAGAAGATTCTTTTTGGAATTTTTGATTTTCTAATTTTGTATTTACTTTTTGAAATTTTATATTTTTGTATTTGGTTTTATAGGTTTTATATTTTTGTATTTTGCTTTTCTTTAAAAATATTTACAGGGTGATGTTTGATGGATATATCAAGCAAATTCATTTGCCAAAACCTCTAGTTCTGCTGGAGTCAAACATCTCATACCAATTCGTCTGACGAGATACTGAAACCTATCTTCTGGTTAGGCTTTAGTAAACATGTCAGCTAAATGGTATTTAGTTTTGACAAAATACAATTCAATTATACCACGTTCAACCTGTTCCTTGATAAAGTGGTATCGAGTATGGATGTGCTTGGTACGGGAGTGCTGCACGGGGTTGCATGAGATTGCTATGGCTGACTGAGAATCGCAGTACAATGGTATTTTGTTGTAGTCAAAGCTATAATCCTTAAGCTGTGTCCTCATCCACATTACTTAAGCACAACTTGCAGATAACGCCACGTACTCTACTTCTGCTGAAGACATTGCAGTGCAGTCTTACTTCTTTGACATCCAGCTGCCTAACTTATCACCTAGGAACTATATTCCTCCAAAAGTGCTTTTGCGAGTATTAAGGCATCCGGCATGATCAACATCTGAAAATGCAGTTAGTTTAAAGCCATAATCCTTTGGATACCAGAGTCCCATATTTATGGTACCCTTTAAGTATCTAAAGATCCTTTTAACCTCTTTGAGGTGCTTTTCTGTTGGTTTTGCTTGATAACGTGCACAGTAACATACTGCTTACACTAAATCTGGTCTACTAGAAGTCAGATACATGAGTAACCCGGTCATACTATGATATTTTATTTGGTCAACAGGTGTACCACTCAAGTCTGCATCAAGTTTAGGTTTAGTAGCCAATGGTGTACCAAGGCTATCACATTTATCCATACCATGCTTTTTAAGTATTTCCAAAGCGTACTTGGCCTAGTTGATAAAAATACCTCTTGGGGATTGGTGGATCTGAAGTCCTAAAAAGAATTTCATTTCCCCCATTAAGGACATCTTAAATCTACTATGCATTAGTTTTTCAAATTGTAGACCCAAAAATAATGTCATCGACGTAAATTTACACGAGTAGAATGTCCTCTCCGTATCTTATCGTAAATAGAGTAGGGTCAATATTACCTATAGTAAAACCTTTGGACATAAGGAAATTTGAGAGTTCATCATACCAGGCTCTTGGAGCTTGCTTTAATCCATATAGAGCTTTCTTTAGACGGTAAACTTTCTCAGGATGATCAGGATAAACGAACCTATCTGGTTGTGCAACATAAACCTCCTCTTTCATTGGACCATTAAGAAATGTCTTTTTAATGTCTATCTGATATATAGGAAATGATTTGTGTGCAGCGTAGGCGAAGAAAATCCGAACATCTTCCAAGCGAGCGACTAGAGCAAAAGATTCCTCAAAATTAATACCATCTTCCTGTACATACCCGTTAGCTACAAGTCGTGCCTTATTGCGAATTCCAGTTTGATGTTCATCCTTTTTGTTCTTCCATAACCACTTTAGCTTGATGATTATCTTTCCAAATAGTTTGTCGACGAGTTCCCAGACTTGGAGTTTGTCGAACTAATGAAGCTCATCCTGCATTGCCTCGATCCATGCGGAATCAGCCATTGCCTCCTTAATATTTTTTGGTTCAACAGTACTCACGGTGAGCGCGAACATACACATTTCAGGATCTGTTGCAAGTTGTCGTCTTGTTTGCACTGGCTTGGATGGATTTACACAAACTTGTTCTAACAGGTGATCTTTAGTCCATCAGTGTTCAAATTGATGACGTTTGTAGAATGCATGCATGTTTGACAGATCAACATAGTAAGTAGATGACTCTACTTCTTCACATACCGGTGTACTAAAGATGTTGTAAAATTCATTTTTGTCAATTTGTGCATTTTCTACTTGAATTTCAGCTTGAATATCTGTGTTGTTTTCCTTAATAGTGACAATTGTAGTTGGAGTGATCTGTTCTGTTGTAGTTTGAATATTCACTATAGGTGGTGTGTCTTGTGGTGTAGAGTTATCAGTGAGAGCAAAAGACTTGGACACACTTTGATTTCCTGCAGTGAACTATTCTTCGAAGAAAGGACTAAATAGAAAATCCAACTCTTGTAATGACGGAGCATTTGTGTCTGCTGGAGGAGAAACATTCAGAACCAGCTTTGAAATTGAAGGTTCATTGCTGTGGTTATGAATTTCGAGTTCTGAACGGTTATGATCAGAAGTATTTTATAGTAGGGCGTGAGGCTAGAGTTGTTATAATCTAACGCTATTTGTTGGATTTCATCAAAGTCGATGTGAATGGATTTAACTATTAATTTTGTTCTCTTTTTGTAGACTCGATATCCATTCGACTGAGTAGAATATCCTACAAAAATGCACGGATCCCCTTTCTCCTTTACCTTGTTAAGATTTTCACCATCTCTGGTTAAGTAACAAGTGCAGCCAAAGATGTGAAGGTGTTTGAGTGAAGGTTTTCTATCATTAATGATGTGATATGGTGTCTTTTTATGTCTAGGGATGATGAGAGATCTGTTCTGGGTGTAACATGCGGTTGCATTTGCTTCAGTCTAAAAGAATAAAGGAAGTTTAGAAGCAGAGAGCATCGTTCGAGCAACCTCAACATGAGTACAGTTTTGTCTTTCAAAAATACCGTTCTGTTTAGGTGTTTGAGGAGTGATTCCTTCTTCTTTAAAGTATGCATGGAGTGTCTTGTTTAAGAACTCTGTGCCTCTGTCAGTTTGAACAGTTATCACCTGGGCTTGAGGATTTTGTTGAATCATCTTTAGAAAGTCTTTAAGAACTTTCGATGTTCATCCTTGGATCTCAAAATGTGAGTCCACGTGTATCTTGAATAGTCATTGACAATCACCATAATGTATTTCTTACCATTGATTCTTTCAATCCGCATCGGACCACATAAGTCCATATGAAGCAAATCTAACCGTTTCTTTGATATTGTAACGGCTATTGTCTTGAAAGAACTTCTTTTTTGCTTTGCCCAGTTCACAAGAAGAACATAGTTGATCCTTTACAAACTTCAACTTTGGTAAGCATTCACAATGTCGTTCTTTGAAAGCAGCTTGATGGTATCGAAGTTAAGATGAGAAAGTCGACGATGCCATAACTATGCTTGAGTTGGTGAAGCTTTTGCCAAGTGTTGATCCCACGTCTTGATCGATTCTTTACGTAGTAAAGTGTTTGTTACCTTGGATGAATCCAAAATAGCAATGGTTAAGACTTTGTTTGTATATCAAAGTGTATGCGGAATCTACACTTTGATACTCTAGAAGTATTTAGCAATGGAACAGTACCAACAATGAATATATCACAAACTGCTTCAATATTATTGATAATACGAGTACTCTTGATTAGTACTAGGGTTACAAACCTTGAAGCTATTACAATCTTTCTCTAAGATGTATTCTCTATCTCTTAAGCATATGTGTCTATGTATGCGTATATAAAACCTTAACCTAGGATCTCCTTTTATACACCACAAGGAGTCCTTTACAAGATAACTATCAATCATAATCACATACAAATCTTCCTAAAATATAAAAGATATACATTCCATAATTATCTCAATGCATCCTTATCTCCAAGTCAGCAGCTTTGACCATCAGCAGTATTAATCATTCTTCTAGCAGTATTAACTAACTCTGGCAGTACTAAGTATGTACTGGCAGTACTAACTCCATTAGTACTGTTAGTTATACCTTGGCAGTATTAACTCTTGTGAAGATTTATTCCCAACAATCCTCCCCTAAACTTGTGATTTATCTTCAAATCCCAAGTTTCTTCTAGATTAAATCTTCTTGTCTTCTGATGATGATTCTTTCAAACACTCCTCTACTTCTGCACTTGAGATCTGATGAACTTTAGTAGTTCATATGCTTGTGTACTTTCATGATCAACCTCTAATCTCTTATTCAACATCTTTGTTATCATCTCTTGACTTAGAGGGTATTTCTTCTCTGTCAGCATATGTTCTAATGGGAACTTCTTGAGGCTTCTTAGATCTAGAATTCACATCATTAAAAAACTTAGAAACACAAGCATCATGATTTGAATTAAACACACATTTGCCACAAGTTACACAAATAGCGTTAACATTTGAAGTTCTGGAATTTAAACTGTCATTACACGCAATTACAGACTTTGTTTTATTTGAAATACTAGAAATCCTATGGTGGTCTTCTACATTCTTCACCTTAATCTTCACTTGACTATTGTTTTGCACGACCTTATTATTCATTTAATTGTTCCAAAGTTGTGGCCTGCTAACACTAGTTTTGTGAATTACTCCTGTAGAATTAGACACGCGAGGATTAGTATTCCTAGAAATCGAGAGAACTGAGGTGTTCTAGGTTGTGTAGGCATGGTGTCTAATCAATACATTCCTGGTTTAATCATAGTTTTGTATTCAACTTGTTTTTTAGTTTGAGTTTGAAGTACATTCTGTGGAGTGACTGGTTTTGAGAACCCCTTGTTCACATCAGTCTTGGTAACTGACCTTGGTTTTGAAAAAATTCTCTTTTCAAGAGAATCTAAAAAAGGAGTCGGTTTACCCAAAACTGATGGTTTAGGAACTCTAATTGCATTAGTTTGACGAATAACAGGTGGTTTGTCAAAATTAGTTTCCACAGACTTTCCTTTTGATTTTTCAATGAGTTTCTTCAACTCACTGATGGCAATGTCTCGGTCTTGTAATTGAGCTTTCAAATCTTCTATTTCGAAATATTTTTCACGAAGTTCTCGAAGTGAAGTAGATTATTGTTGTTTCCATACTTTGTCATTTTTAAGTTGTTCTTGACACTGTTGTAAAGTAAGTTCAAGAGAAATTAAGTGTTTCTCAAGTTTAGCAAAACTTTTTATAAGCTTAATATAAACTACTTTACTAACATTTTCTATTTGTTTGGAAAGCTCAATTTCAAGACGTTTACATTCCTTAATTTTATCTAAATATTTGCATGCCATTTCAGAATATTCATCAATATCAGTCATAGAACTCAAAGCAACACACATAATATTATTTGTGAGACATTCTTGCAAGTAGGGGTGTCAATCGGGTTATCGGGTCGGGTTTGGAGCTTATCGCGTCGGGTCTATCGGGTTTTGGAAAATTAAAAATTAACCCGCAACCCGACCCTATAAGGAATCGGGTCTATCGGGTTGCGGGTTATCGGGTTGGGTCTATTGGGTTATCGTGTTACTTGTTAAGAAAAATAAAAATAATACAAATAGTCATAAGCTTGTTTTTCAGTATCCTTACCTCAAAAGCTTGTTACATGTTTTGTTAAAGCTAATTTAACAAAAATGATTAATTGATTGTCATAAATAGATAACAAAACATAACTATATACCACAAGAATTCAGTGTCAATAAGTTAACACTCTCTTTATAATCGCATAACAGAAACATCCATATATACTACTATGTGATGTGATTCACAACCTCATAAACACATGACAGAAACATATTATAGTGAAAAACACTCGTAGCCTTTTTAAAATCGAAGAAACAACATTAAAAGTATACAAGTTATGATCATTATACGATTTCCTCTCCATATATAACTCTTCCAAAATAAGTTACTATATCTTAACGGGTTTATCAGGTTGACCCGATAACCCGATAAGAAACTAACTAAGACCCTAACCCGACCCTATAATGCTATCGGGTCTATCGGGTTGACCCGATAAACCCGATAAGTTAAGTTGGACCCGAATCAACCCGACCCTATAAGGCCTTATCGGGTTCGGGTCGGGTTCGGGTCAACCCATTTGACACCCCTACTTGCAAGAGTAGATCATATTCATTCGAAAATTCTTTTTTATCCGATTGAAGTTTGTCAACTTCTTTTTTGAGAGATTGAACGTACTCCAAATCTTCAAACATTTCCTTTTTAAGAGCAGATTCAAATGCATAAGCATTTTCTTTTGTCTTTTTTGCAAAAGGAATTAAAAGATTTTTCACAAGCATAATTATCTCTTGAGTAATTGGTTGTTGCAATCTATTGTTCATTCGTTTTTCCCAGTCTAAATCAACAATTTCTTTGAAATTCGTGATGTTATATTGAACAATATTAAATGCGTGTCTACTTTTGCTTAAAGAAGCTTGAGTAGGCAGAAAATTTATGTTTTTAACAATGTTTGGTTTGTATTTAACAAAAGATTTTCTCCACATTTTCTTACATATTTCATTGGCAACATACAATTCATCAAGTGATTTCCGTGTTTGAGGAGTAAAAAATTTCATTAAGATTGTTTTGATTCGAGTAATCATATGCTTTAACAAAATCTTTATTTAATTTTGATCTACTCTCTTGCTCAAGAATGAGAGTCTCTACACAATCTGGTGCAAAAATATTCACAAGATCATCTTTATCATAAGGCACCTTGTACAGACATGGTTTTTTAGATTGAGCTTTCTTGAGGTACATAAGATTTGCAAAAGTTGGTCTACCAATATATGAAGAACTCAGATTATGAGCTAACATATGAATGGTTTGAACATATTGATTAGTATTATAAATTGATTAGTATTATAAACTCTTTCGTTTAAAAACTTTATTTGATTTTCCAAAGCAATGACTTTGTTGATATCTTTATCTTCCCTTATTTTGAAATCCTTTTGTAATTGTTTCATTTCTTTTCGAAGACGGTCATAACGTATAAGTTCTTAGGAACTCTGATGAACTAACTCAGCGTGTTTCTCTTTATATTCAAAAGTTTCACAAGCTTGCATTTTTAACGCTTCTTCAGTTTGAAGTTTTTGCTGAGCTAATCGATCAAGAGATGCTTTTAACTTACGTTCTAACCCTTCCTTTTCAATTTGATAATCTTTATACTTTTTGTACTTCTTAAGCTCAATCTCTTGGTTATGAAGTGCACTTCTGCAACTATCACAAATGTCATTTGACTCCGCTAGAGCAGATTCACACTCATTCAATTCATGAGTAGGTGATGTTTTTTCTCTCTTTAATTGCTTTTGAATCTTTTTGTTTTCATCAATATCAAGTTTTAAATTTGCAATGAAATTAGCAAGCGCAATTCATTCATCTTCTTAATCATCAACATTCTGATCATCCTCAAAATCATTATTACACACGTCTTGTTGGGAAAAACAAGTCAATCGGTCAACGTACTGCTAAGCAAAAGGTCAAAGTACTGCTAAGTAGAAAGTCAAGGTACTGCCAGTCAAAGATCGAAGTACTGCCGTGGATAAAAGAATCTTAAAGGATTATCATTTAAATGGTTATGTTAGTAATTATCTTGTAACAGTTAGTTTAATGATTAGTATTGATTAGTGTTTATGTCATACAAGGACTGTACATCTACTAGAGGTTATCCTTATGTTTATAAAAGGATCTCTAGGAAGATATTAAGATATAGAAAAACACGAGTTAAGAATTATTAGTATTGTATTAGGGATCTGCAATTTAGGCAGATTCAAAAGGTTTATAATAGAAATCGTTTGAGAAACTATTGTGTGTTCTTCTTAAGTACTGCCAACTAGATTCCGCATAGTTGACAGTATATCAGTGTTTCATAAAGGAATATCGATCCTACAAGTGGTATCAGAGCTTGTGAAGAGACTCTGATCTAGAAGAACTTTTAATCAATCGAAATCTTTCTAAACTCATAAAAGATGTCTGAAACAGAACCTATCCCTCCCACCTCGTCCGTTACTGCACTTAGAATCCCTATAATCAAGAAAGGTGAATATGACCTATGGTCCATGAAGATGCGACAGTATATCGCTATCACTGATCACATACTATGGGACATAATCACCAATGGAAACCAAACCACAACTGATCCTGCATCTCCCTCAGTGTCTGCACCAAAGACTTCACTTGCTGCAAACGCAAGAAGAAACAATGAGAAAGCCCTTAATATACTGCTTTCTGCCATACCTGATAGACATCTTCTCAGTTTTCATGATGCTGTAGATGCAAGATCTTTATGGAAAGCCATAAAAGCAAGATTTGGAGGAAACGAAGCATCAAAGAAGATGCAAAAGAATCTGTTGAAACAACAATTTGAGACATTTACTATTGGATCTAGGGAAGAACTAGATTCAGCATACGAAAGGTTTCAGCATATTCTTAGCATGCTTGAATTACATGATGCTACGGTGTCCATTGAAGATGCAAATTTGAAGTTTCTAAGAAGCCTTCCATCTGTGTGGCATGTTGTGGCTACCATGATTCGGGGACAACCTGGATTAGACGAGTTAGACTTTGATGATCTCTACAACAACTTAAAGGTGTATGAGCATGAATTGAAGGGTGTCTCAAATTCAAACTCTCAAAACATTGCTTTTCTGTCCACAGAAGTCAAAGGCAGTACTTTGAAACAAAGTACTGCTGAACCAAACCAAAGTACTGTGAACCAACAAATATCAAAAGGATATACACAAGCTGCCTCAAGGCAAGGTTCCATGCCTCCCTAACTATGCTTCTCACTCAGATGAAATATTTGGTTCCTTCTTTTCCTCAACAAGCATCCATGCACTACAAATCATGATGATGAAGACCTGTACTAATTGATGAAGATGCTATGGAAGAAATTGAACATTATGGTGGCAGGTATGCTATGATAACTGCTAAGAATAAGGAAGTTTATGAGGAATGACAGGGAAGACTAATTGATCTAAAGCCAAAGAATGGGACACTTTTGACCAAATCAAAGATTGATTACGTTTTAATTGTCAAAAAGTTGGGTCATTTTGCTAGAGGTGTCGGTTTGCTAAGGTATCAAGAAAACAGAGGCAAATGGTCGTCAGGGTAAAAGAAGGTGTGGGCTATTGAAGGATTCAAACTCAAAAGCATTGGTGGCAAAGAAAAATGAAGACTTGACTGGACCCAAGGATTTTGATGCCTGAACACGACTTTTGCTATGATGCACTGTATAGAAGTTAAAACAAAGATGATTGGAGCATGGAGTTTGATGCAGAACATGTGCACTTTGGACAAGATGGACTTGGTGATTTTGACTGGAGCAATAAAGATGATGATACACCAGTGTCTCTAGCTTTAATGGCTACAAACTCAGAGGTACCTTACTGTTCCAAATGTAGTAAGTCTTATAAACTGTTGCTTGAAAACTATCAAAAAGAAAGAGATAATTTTCAAAGAGCTTTCTAGACTATGAAATTAGGATATCAAATGAGCTTAGAGTCATTAGAGGTCATACTTAAAAAATGAAAAGAATAATATGGCAGGGGTGATAAGTATGAACAAATGGAATATGACTTAAAGATAAGGGATTTGAAACTAGAAGAAAAACAAAAGGAATTAGATCAAGCCTTAAAAGAAAGAGATGATTTCAAAGTAAAACTTGAGAAATGGACAAATGCTTCTGTACTTCAAAACGAAGTCCTAAACAAACAAAGATAAAGATATGTGTCTGATAAGTCATGTATAGGGTTTGGGATTGAGTCTAGTAGTAGTATGGAAAGTGACATTTCATCTGGGGATGAAACTTTGACTGATTCTGTGTACGAAAATTTCAAAAGAGAAAAGGCCTACAAAGCAGTACCTCCACCCACAGGTACAATTATTCCACCTAGGGCAAATGTCTCCTTTACAGGGATAGATGAACTAGCCATTAGGAATAAAGTTGTTAATCAAGAGAAAACAAAATCAAGTCAACCAGAAATTGATAGAAATAAAGTCATAATTGAAGATTGGGTTGATAGTGATGATGAAGAGACTGATGTTTCAGAAAGTCAAAAGGAAACTGCTTTTAACTCAGAGAATAGTGAAACATCTTTTGAAAACAGGTCACCAAACAGTCAAAACAGTGTTGGTCAAGAATCTAGGACAAAGGGACTTGGGAACAAAGGGGGTAAATTATGTTTTGTATGTTACAGTCCTAATCACCTAATTAAGGATTGTAACCTACATGAAAGAACCTTCACACAAACCCAAACTCATAAACCTAAGAGAACACAGGGGTCAAGGGAAACAAGACCAGTTTGGAACAACATCCAAAGGGTGAACCAAAGTAATTTCTCGAGAAACTCTAGGTACCCTCACCAAAGGAGATCTTTTACTCCATCAGCAGTACTTACAAGGGATGGGTTGATAAGTACTGCTAGACCAACAATGACACAAACAGTACCTTCAAAAAATACTGCTAATGTGACTTATCAAGGTACTGCTAGATCTAGAGTACCACAAGCAGTACTTTCACGAAGTACTGATGGACCTTATTATCCAAGGATGGATAATAGAAGACCTAGAATCTCAAGTTACTCACCATCATCAAGGTCTTCTAACCCAAGGACTACTTACAGACCACAAAGACCCAAGAAAACTGTGAAATCTATTTGGGTTAAGAAGGGAAGTACTGTTGGATCTCAAGCAGTACTTCCACAAACTATAAGTGTCAAAAAGAGTGCAATGATAACTTCAAAACAAACATGGAGACAAAAAGGGAATTATCTAGATTCTGTGAATAGGGATAATGGATCTTACACACTCAAGCAATTTGAGTATGTAACTCCATTAGGGGTATCCAAGTCAGTTATGACTTGGGTCCCTAAACATCTTGTACGTTCAACGATTCACCCTGTTGTAGCCTTTCAATGGCTGTCCACATTTCATTTGCTGTATTGCAAGCATCAACAGTTGAGTAGATTTCATCTCCAATACCGGTTAAAAGCAAGAAAATTGCTTCCTTTTCAGACTGAAAGTGTTCTTTGTTCTCTGGAGTCATGTTCAATACAGTTTCAATTGCTGTATGTTGTTGAACTGCAGGACGACCTTCAGCTTCTGGAACAGCTTGAATAAGTACACTTGTTGGCACGTAGGGACCATTCAGTATGCATTTTTTCAGTCCCGCACCATTATTTTTTGTGTCAATGTACCGTAGAAAACGTGATCTCCACTGTGAATATCTTCCTGGTCCAAGCATTGGTGGTCTATCTTTCGAACCAGCTGCCATTATATTATTGTGCATTTGACTATCTGTGGAGGATGTGTTGACTGGAGTAGACATGATGAATGATTGGTTATTAATTATGAAGTGTGAAAGATTTTGTTGGATCTTAAGTGGATATGATGTGATTGAAGTTGTGGTTGTGTAAGCAATTCACGTTCACGGGATTTTACACGTCTATGATTAAAACCGATAAATGAATTAACGGGATTTTACAGAATCAATAGAAAACCGTGAGTGTTTTGATTCGGAATCAGCGGCGAAAAATTCCAAAAAAAACTGAAAAATGTCAATTTCTCATAGAAAACGATGTTTTTGGGCTTCGAAAAATCCTTAACCAACTAAAGGGTGGTTACAGCGTGATCCGTCTCGTTTTTCTCTTCGATTTGAGAGGTCACGGGCCTAAAACGGACTTACGGATCAAAAGTTATGGCTGTTTTACTGAAACCCTTTTCGTCACACAAGTTTTCTAAAAAAAATTTCGTTCGGTCCAAAAAAAATTTGCTCGTTCGATTCCACTCGTTCGATTCCGCTCGTTCGGTTCCGCTCGTTCGGTTCCGCTCGTTCGGTTCCGCTCGTTCGGTTCCGCTCGTTCGGTTCCGCTCGTTCGGTTCCGCTCGTTCGGTTCCGCTCGTTCGGTTCCGCTCGTTCGGTTCCACTCGTTCGGTTCCGCTCGTTCGGTTCCGCTCGTTCGGTCCAAACGTTTTTGTCACTCGTTCGGTCCAAACGTTTTTGTCACTCGTTCGGTCCAAACGTTTTTTCCACTCGTTCGGTTGTACACGTTTTCCACTTTTTTCGTTCTTCTCTTCTTGTCACTCGAGTATCACGTTGAATAACCCACTGAAGCCGAGAGATTGTGAGCTCTAACTAGGCGTTTCCAACAACAAAATGAGCCACGAAAAAAGTATGGTTGCCGAGTAATGAAGCAACCCAACTGCCGAATCCAATAGTCTTACAACAACAAAAAAAACCACGAAATCCACCCGAAGCTCTGATACCAATTGTAGGATCCCGATTTACTTCACTTCATAACACGAATCGAAACAAGAAAGGAGAAAGAGAGATGATCGAAAAGAGAGAGAGAGATGAGAGAGAAATGAGAGAGAAAAGATTTTTGATTTAGAAAAAAAGATATTATGAGAATTAGATATTTGTGAAAAGAAAATATCTATATATATATGAGATATTTTCTGAAAAGAAAATATCTATATATATATATATACCCCTACACATTTAATGTGACGCGAGGGATATTTAACTAGGACCCGGGCTCGGGTTTTGTTTGGGATTAAACCCGAAACATATACAATATTAGATTATCTATCGAGCCCGATTCCCGATATTATCTTATTACAACATTAACTAATTAAAGACCGAAGCTCCATCGTAGAGTGACCGAGCTTCCTTGTTCGACTCAATAAATTGAGGCTAACAATCTCCCCCGAAGTGAGGTCTTGAACACGGGAACGAGTTTCCTTTATTGACTCAATAAAATTGAGGCTAACAGAAAGCTTTGGGTACAGATATAAGCATGAGCACTGCGTATCATCCAGAAACTGACGGCCAGAGCGAGAGGACTATTCAGACTCTCGAGGACATGCTACGTGCTTGCGTGATCGATTTTGGCAAAGGTTGGGTTAAACATTTGCCATTGGCCGAGTTTTCATACAACAACAGTTATCACGCTAGCATAAAGGCCGCACCTTATGAGGCACTGTATGGTCGAAAATGTCGATCACCGGTGTGCTGGGCCGAAGTTGGAGAAGCCCAACTGACTGGTCCAGAATTAATCCAAGAAACAACGGAAAAGATCATCCTGATCAAGCAGAGGATGCAAGCTGCTCAGGATCGACAAAAGAGCTACGCTGATCGAAAGCGAAAGCCGATGGAGTTCGAAGTTGGGGATAGGGTTATGCTCAAGGTCTCACCTTGGAAAGGGGTTGTACGATTCGGTAAGCGGGGCAAGCTGAATCCGAGATACGTCGGACCTTTCAGGGTGTTAGCCAAAGTTGGGAAAGTTGCCTACAAGCTGGAACTTCCCCAAGAGTTGAGCAGAGTTCATCATACTTTCCATGTGTCTAATCTGAAGAAATGTTACGCTGACGAACCATTAGTCATGCCGTTAGAAGGAATTCACGTTGACGATAAGCTCCAGTTTGTGGAAGAGCCCGTTGAAATCATGGAACGGGAGATCAAACGATTGAAGCGAAGCCGGATACCATTGGTTAAGGTTCGCTGGAACTCTAGGAGAGGTCCTGAGTTCACCTGGGAACGTGAAGATTCGTTCAAACAGAAATACCCACAACTCTTCACAAACCGGGCTACGTCATCCACTACAAGGTCTTAAGCTTTGAGGACAAAGCTCTTTTAACAGGTGGAGACTGTAACATTTCTCAATTTCAGGTCATTTTACGACTCCTATTATTCGTCACTATTTATTTTGGTCCGATACGCGTTTACTTTTAATGTTTACTTTTAAGCTAAATCGCGTAGACTAGAAATAATCAATTAATGTAAACGGTCATCAAATAAATTAAGGTTTACATCAACCAAGTAGTAAATAATTATTAAGAAGATAATTATTAACTTTGCGTGTTTTATTTTTATTGGTCACGTAAAAGGTTTACGTTTCGCAATAAAATACATTCGGGCACACCCCGGAAATACCTAGACTTACCTAGACTCAAACCAATACCCACTTTTAAAACCTTAACACAAAAATTAAATCAATTTTGTGTACACAACCCACTATAGCTGAATTATGGGACCAAAACAACTAGAAAATCCTTGTGACTTACACTAAGTACATGTACATCTAAGTTTTAATTAAGGTTGTACAACATGTCCCTAGTTAGCTAATATACCTTGGTTAAAAATCACTTTGGATCCCTCCTACTCCTTAAAAACCCACGTCCCATGCATATACATACCTAGAAATCTTCTTTTGATCCTTAAGTACATGTACAAACTTCCATTAATTAATATTAGTCCTTAATGTTCCTAGTTAGCTCTTTACACAATGGTTAATAACCATTTGGTCTCTCTTTTTCCCTCCTATGCCCGGCTAATGCATGTATATACACAAAATCCATAAGATTTCCATATCCTAGGTAAATCTTGTACCAAAATCCTTGTAATTAAGAATGGTACCTTGTGGTTTTAACAAAACAATGTGTGATTAACCAAAACCACAAAACCACTAGGATATAGGGCACGATTTGGTTTGTTTAAGTAACTAGGAAATGTAACTAAGTATTTGCCTATAAATACACATACACTTTTACCATTTTACACTCTTACAACTCACACAACTCTCAAACAAGTTAAATATTTTTTCTCCCTTGCGTTGGATCACAAACCGCACCCAAACACATTCATTCACTCCATTCAAACCCACAACACACGCTAGGGCTTATACAACGAGTGCACAAGGGGTATACGAGCTAAGGGTTAGCATACTACACGCCCACTTCTCAAACTAAGAGCTATAGGACCTTTGTAAGTCACACACGACACTTTACATTTCATAGTTAATTTCCTTTTGATTTCTAGACTTGTGTCGCGATACATATATGGTTCACGTACCTATATATGCGCGTGTTATACTTGTGTGGTGCAAGAACCCATTTAAAACGCACGTACAAAGATGGATTATGACAATCTAGGGCTTAAGTGCTTTACTTATATGAAAAACTTGACTTCGACGTAAACAATAACCCTATGCACGAAAATATAAGAAGTCTATACGTAAACTTTTGTTGTGAACATGACACTATGGCTTGGGAACATATACACGGCATTAGTAAACACTAGCATGTAAAATGCGACGCAAATATACGTTAAACACACGACATTTGTCACTAGGGCTTTTCGAACCTTTTGTAAGTTGCTAGAGGAACAATGGGCCACTTGTATTCACGTGTAAACCAAACATACCCATGTTCGGTCCCAACAGGCCCAACTACGGAGACCCATGGCTTATTAATAAGCTTATTCGAGCTTATTAATTGAACTAGCAAACTTAGTAAACTTATATGTAACAAGTATGCATGAGTAAACCATCTATTGGGCCTTCCTAGCCCAATAGCCGCGTACAAAGCCAAATGGGCCCAATAAGCCCACCCGGTGAGCCATGGCTTATTTATAAGCTCTACATGCTTATTAGGAGTCCTACGAACTTATTGCAACTAATATAGATCCCTAGTACCTTATAAAAATCAAATAGATCCTTATTGGGCCTGATTAGTCCATTTCGTGGACCCACGAGACCCATAAGCCACAAATAAGCTTCAACAAATTATTTGTGAGCTCAAACAACTTAAAAGGCCTATTATAAACTTAACAAGGTTATTGGACCCTAAAGAATTAAGCCCAAACCTTTAAAACACTTATCGGGCTTACATTGGGCCTAACAAGCCCATTTACGAGCTAAATTGCTAAATAAATAAGCCACGCATATGAAACAGCTTATAAGTTCTATAATAAGCCTTATTAGTATGGAAAAATAAGTTGAAATCAATAAGAGAACCCTAATGGACCTTTTTGCTAACATTCGGTTAAGGTTGTTGGGCCAACGAGCCCAATAAGCTCAAATAAGCTAAAATAAGCTACTCCGAGCTTATTTTTCATTCAAACAGTTTCATATGAGCTTATATAAGTCAAATGAGAGCTTATGTACCCTTGGGAACTAGATTGGACCATTTAAAAGCTTAATGGACCCTAACGGGCCCAATAAGCCAAATAAGCCAAAATAAGCTCATCCGAGCTTATTTATAAGCTGACCCAGCTAAGATGGCTTATTGGAGTCTAATAAAACCAATTGCCACATGTTAGAACTTAATCGGGCTAAAAATGTGATTTTTACAAGTTAAGGGGCTAAATATGTCAATCTTGAAACTTAAGGGTGTGAAACTGTTAACTCACTGTTTTGATAACTTAAGAGACTGTTTTTGTCAATCTGAAACTTTAGGGGCTATTAGAAACATATAAGTTCCTAAAGTGTAACTTTGTAAAGTTGAAGGACTAAATATGTACAAGTGGAAACTTAAGGGGTCTAGAGTGTAAATGTTACATTTTCATAAACTAGAGGGGCTGTTTTGTAATTATAGAAAACCTAAGGGTATTTTATAAACAAAAGTGATTTCATAAACACTTAACATATCGGACGAATTATATTCGGATAATATACAAGTTAACCTACGACTTAATAAATACGAATATTTATTAATAACTTTTATACGTATACAAGAACGTATGAGATCGTATACCTTCCCAAGAGCCATCAAGCAATTTCAAATACGATAAACATGTGCACCACCACACAAGTGATAACAGTATATATAAACTAGCAATTTGTTATAGTTTATACATTAAGTCTTTAGCCTAAACTTGTAGACTAAGACTGGCCGTATTTACTTAGGTATTTGATGGTGTGATTCATACTTGGATATTTATTATCATTTTCAGAGGACTATTTACTAAGGTGAGTTCATAGCCCCATGTTTTACAATTATTTAAATGATTTACATCCTTGGGGTGAGACCATGCTTTGTTTTACAAATTGGACGCAAGTGTACATTTTATACAATGATTACGTGTTTTCCTAAGTAGCGATAACCCACTGAGCCCTTTAACATGAACTGTTAATTACTAGATTTTGAGCGTGAATGTTATAGATAGATCTATTTGAGATTGACAATCCCCGTTTTTTATCATGAACTGTCAATTATGGATAGGTAAGCCGAATGATAGAGTAGACTATTGTGGACTGAACATCCACGTCTGGTAACTAAGCTATCACCGAAACGAACTTTATAAATGCGGATTTGGATGTTTCGGGTTAGAACAGCATCATGGCATTATTGGCAATTTAATTGGCATTCATACATGTCAGATTCAGTTCATAACTTAGTAAACGTAATTACTTTTATGATGTTTGCATTTGTTGCTCAATCATACACATAGAAATCTTGCGGTCCTACTATTTGATTACATAAACCTATGAATTTCACCAACTTAATGTGTGACGATTTTTAAACATGTTTTCTCAGTCAATAAGTGCACGGGTGCTCAGATACATTGGGGTTCCCCTCTATGGAAAGAGTCATTCTAAAGATATGGCGTATTATATTTTGGGAACATTTGTTATAAACCGAAATCTTTACTTATATTGTCGAACAATTTAAAGCCATGAGCTTATGTAATGAACAAGCATTTTGTTAATCCAATGTATCTTTTTAAAAACGACACGTTAGTGGTCGTTCTCATATCTTGTGCTATTGATCTATGAAGTAACGCCCTCGGATATTCAACATTCCGCTGCTACCCAGATTTGGGGGTGTTACACATAATTCATTTCATTAAAATTTAAAATACAAACATAAATTTAAAAATACAATACGAAATTCAAAAATACAATACGAAAGTTGAAAATGCAATATTATAAAAAAACATTACATAATAATGTTAAACTAATGAAACTGTATCCTTACGGAAAACCTTAACCACATTTCTCATTGTAATGTTAAGGTAATGCTCTGATGGTTTGGGAGTAAAAACAGAGACATTAACAAGTATCATAGCAGCTCCCACAGTAATATCCTTTGCATATCCACCCTCACCAATGACTTTGTGATGTACTGTTCCAGGTATTGTTTCTGAGAGATCTTTCATAGTAACGTTGAGATCGCCAAGCGCATTCGGAAAACAAGAATTAACTATTGCAACAACTTGCTCAAGTTTTTCTTTTTTGAGAAAGTTATTGATGTCCCCAAACAGCCAGTTACAATACCACCAGTAGCAATCACATAATTAGTGGCGCTAAACCACTCCCCACTGTTAAAATCATCATCCTCACCCACATCCTCAACAACCTTCTGCATGCATTCTTGGGTCGACATTAAATCCCCATCCGAATCAAGAATAAAAACATTTTCTCTAAGCAGCTTGGCGCGCTGAACAACACCCGCAGGACCGGGTATTATCCTAACTGGATTTGAGGTTGAGGAAGATGGTTCAACACATGTGCTATTAGAGAGCTGAACAATACCCGCAGGACCGAGTATTATGGTAACTGGATTTGGGGTGTATGAAGATGGTTCAACACGTGCGCTACTAGACGAACGCAGAACAAGTGTTAAATGGAGATCATAATCATCTATATCAAGACTGTATTCCCATGGATCATTTTCGTTATTGAAATTGGAAGCCATTTGGGAGAGTTGGATAAGAAGTTGTGTGATATAATGAGGAGATGGAGAATGTATTTATAACGGAAAACTAGCCGTTGGAATTCAAACATTACACTTTATTTAAAACATTACATTAAAAAAACAATTAAAACATTACACTAAAATAGTTCCTAATCTGATGACTCGTATTCTGAATCATATCTCACCACCCCAAATTCCATAAAGAATTCATCATCATCAGCTTGTTTTTGCCTAATTTTCTCCTCTCGTGCTTTTTCATCCATTGCTTGTTCTTCTAATGTTTCTCTTAAGGCTTCTTCATCTAGATGTAGTTGATGTAGCTCTTTCTCAGTAAGATATAAATCAGCCTGTGATGACGAACAACCTACACTTTCTTGTGAGCGGTAGTAGTATTTTTCCAGTAGCCAAGCTAACTTAGCATCCATTTGTTTTTCTAGTTTTGCCGCCTTTCCATACATAGAAAGATTCAGCTCGTAATCTTTAGCAGAACCTTCTTTTAAGAAACTGTCGATCAAAGCACGGCTCTCTTGTGAAATGTCATTACATTTCTCGTAAGCATTTCTAAGATCGTCTTTAGCTGTGCATGAATTTTCAAATTGCAAGGGTAAATCCAGAATCGCGTTCTGACGACCCTTATCTTCGTCAATTAGTTTTTGAACCAAAGCTTCGACTTCAGAATCGGTATGTGGAAGTGAACAAGCCATTTAAAATTTTTAACAAGTTATATGTTATAATTTTTGTTTGGGATTAAATGTGAAAATTAAGTAAAAAAGAGGTATTTTATAGTATAAAAGAGGATATAATTAATTTTTTTTATACCACAACGGCTAGATTTTAAAATCAAACCATTTAAGCCTTTGGTCCTTATCTACGTCGTGGCTATGGCGAGATATACGATTTTGAGTGGTGGCGAGCATGCATGGTGTGGTGGCGAGGGTTATGGCGAAGCCACGTCGTCTGTGACGAGCCCCCACCACCACCATACTCCTTCTTCTTAGCGATGCAAATAGATAAACATCCTCCGCAAAATGGAATGTTTTTATATTGATGGAGACAATGATAGAACCTACATATTCTCTCCATTTGTCTGGATGATTATAAGATTTGAGGTCATTGTGATTGTGTGATATCGATGTAACTGGGACAAAATTTATTAAACTATTTTGAAAAGTATGATGTATCGAAAGACTATCAAACTATTAGACTTTTTACCTGTAAGTCACCAATATATTAAAGTTAACTTTTACGTCACCTAAATATGTTTTTTTCACGTTTAATATCGATTTCGGCCAAATTAATTTTAAAAAACTTTCAAACAACAAGAAGAAACCTAGATATAAAGATTTTGGCCAAATTAATGTGAAGAAAGGTCTAAGAAGCTGGAGCAAACAAAAAATTGGGTCCAATGACATTGATATTGATTTCTTTAAAGATGAAGCTGTTGGATGGGAGTCAATTGCTGAAACGAGAAACCTTAAAGAGTTTGAATTAGAAGCCTCGAAGGAAGTTAGGAAAAACTGGATAGAGAAAGATAGATGTAAAAGTGATATGCTTAAGCAACAATCAAGAGTTAAATGGATTCACGATGGTGACTAAAATACAAAATTTTTCCATGCTTGTGTTAGAAGTAGAATGCGGAAAAACAACATGAGAGGTCTAATGATTACGGTGTTTGGTGCGAAGACCCTATAAATATCAAGACAAAAGTCTTTAATTTCTATAAAGACACATTTAAAGAAAATTCTCAGATTAGACCGATTCTAAGGGGTCACAGGTACAAGACCATTTCACAAACTCAGAAGGAAGAATTAGAAGGGGTGTTTGGCGAGGATGAGGTTTGGAACACAATAAAGGGATGTGGAAGTAACAAAGCGTCGGGTCCGGATGGATTTAACTTTGGCTTTATTAAAAAGTGTTGGGCATTATTAAATCTGATCTTTTGAAAGCCTTGGAATGGTTTTGGGAAACATGCTTTATTTCAAAAGGATGTAATCCGTCGTATGTGACGTTAATACCAAAGATTCAAAACCCGATTGGTTTGAGTGATTACAAGCCTATTAGCTTGATCGGGTGATTTTATAAAATTGTTGCTGAAATAATTAAAAGGTGATTGGTGAGCTGATAGGAGATGAACAAAATGCATTTATAAGAGGTCGATTCTTTCTTGACGGGAGTTTAATTGCTTACGAAGCGTTTAATTTTTTTTAAAGAAGAAGAAAAAGAGAGCATTTCTTCTAAAGATAGATTTTGAAAAGGCATATGATAGCGTAAACTAGAAGTTTATTACAAATACAATGGGTCACATGGGTTTTGGCTAAAAATGGTGTAAATGGGTGAAAGCGTGCCTCAATTCGGCTACGGTTTCGGTTCTTGAAAATGGGTCACCAACGAATGAGTTCCTCCTGGAGAGGGGTGTGAGACAAGGTAATCCTCTATCACCATTCCTTTTTTTGAAAGCGGCCGAAAGTCTTAATGTAACATTGAACGATGCAGTTTCAAGAGGGATTTTTAAAGGAGTGAAAATAGGTCACGATGATATTCCTGTTTCCCATCTCCAATATTCCGACGACACGTTAGTATTTGGCGAATGAAGTCAACCTGATGCAAATAATCTGATGAGAATTTTCAAGTGCGTACAAAATGCGTCTGGTTTAAAAATTAACCATTTAAAGACAAAAATTTATGGTGTTGGGGTTAGAAATGATGAGATCAAAAGGCTTGCAAACCGTATGGGAGTCTCACATGGTTTCTTACCATTTACGTACCTTGGGCTTTTGGTAGGTGTTAACATGAAGAAAATTGTGTGCTGGAACGGGAAAGTTGAGAAGGTGAAAAAAAATTAGCAGGGTGGAAATCTAAAATGATATCTTAGGGGGGTAAACTAACGTTGGTGAAATTGGTGCTCGAAAGTCTCCCACTTTACTATTTTCCATCTTTCGTGGACCTTTACATGTTATTAAAAAGATGTAAGGCCTGAGGCAAAACTTTTTTTTGGGGGTGGAAATGATGATAAGAAAAAATTGGCGTAGGGGAAATGGGATCAGGTTATTAGTAAGTCGAGTGTTGGGGGTCGATATCGGCAACCTAAAAGCTTGTAATTTGGCTTTATTAGGAAAGTGGTAGTGGAGGTTTCTGGTAGAAGAAGACAGACTTTAGGTTAAATGAATCAAAAGTATCTATGGTGAATATGGAGGGCTAGGGAAGAAGGGTGTGTCTGGTAGATGTAGTAGCGGAAAGTGGAGTGACATAATTAAAGTGGGGAATGATATTGAGAAAACTCATGTTCCTTTTATAGGATCTTATAGAAAGAAGGTTGGTAATGGATATGATGTGAGGGTTGCGAAAACTTCACAGGAAGTTTTACAATCCCTAGGCAGTGTATCTAATCACTGCAGTGTAGTATATGCAAGACTCAGGAGTTGTTATCATTCTCTTGGGGAATAGGTTGGGAAGGCTCGAACACGGTCTAACAGAATTCTAAGGGGTTGAGAGAAGATTTTTTTGTGTTTTTATATTTATAAGAAAGCGGGTAAATATCATGGTTTTAAGAGGTTGGTTTGTTTAAGCTAATTAAACAAAATATAATCTACACCACTAGTGATAACTTTATGATAAAAAGATGTATATTTACCTAATCATGCACTATGTGCTGACGGAAGTGTTCAAAGTCATCATACAATTGTGATTCACAGTCTTCTTTTGTTAATTCCGAACCCTCCAGGAGCATCTTCACATTATCCCATATGTCCTTTGCATCCGTGTAATGATTAATAAGGGTGTAGATGTCCTTTGGCAACCCTTGAAGTAGGATGTTTGTTGCCCTAATGTCAACGTTGTACCTTTCCTTATCTTCGGGTGTAAGGTCAGAATAGACTCGAGGTCTTTCTGGACCTAGATGTGGGGCACCTTCAGTCCCTTCAGCAAGTGTTTCCCGAAAAGTCCTCATCTGAAATGGTCCTTCATCAATCGACTTTAGGATATTCACCCCATTCTCTTTACCCCAACAATACAGACGTTCCATGATGCAAAGTCAGTCCTATCAAGCATAGGTGGTCGGGTATCGGAACCGGCACATTGGATATCTTCCGAAAGATTAGCCATCTTAATTGATTGTGAAATGATTAAGTTGATCGAACAATGATTAGTGATTGTATGTTAAAAGTGGTGATGGATTGTATGAAATGGTGAATTGTTGTTCAAGTTTGTTAGGATTACAAGTTGAAATAAATCAATTTGAAAAAATTTAGTCCAAAAGTCCAAAATTCCACAACTCGCTGCCCTGTAACTCGCTGGAAGAGACTTGTTAACTCGCTAGCAAGAAATTAAATGGACAGTGTTCCTGTTCACAAGTCGCTAGAATATAGTCTTCAATTAACTTGTAACTCGCTATACGTAACTCGCTGGAAGAGACTTGACAACTCGCTTACAAGAAATTAAATGGACAGCGTTCCTGTTCATAAGTCGCTAGAAAATAGTCTTCAATTAACCTGTAACTCGCTATACGTAACTCGCTAGAAGAGACTTGACAACTCGCTAGTAAGAAATTAAATGGACAGCGTTCCTGTTCACAAGTCGCTAGAAAATAGTCTTCAATTAACCTGTAACTCGCTAGATCCAACTCGCTACCTGTAACTCGCTAGATCCAACTCGCTACCTGCAAGAAACGTTAACTCGCTGCCTAACTCGCTACCTGCACAAGAAGACAAGTCGCTGACACAGTACTTTCTGACACACAGTGTACTATTCTGACAACTCGCCAAAACAGTACCCTAACTCGCTGCGAAGATCTTCAAACAGTAACTTAACTCGCTAGATAGAAAATTTTGGTTTTTTCACCTCAAAACACCTAAAAATCACCCTTTTGAACGTTTTTGCTTGGTTTCTTTTGCACAACTTGGTACTAGAAGGCTATAGCAACTATACAAACATGAACTTTAACATCACAAACGTCAAGATCAAAGAAAATCAAGAGCAAGACTAAAAACCTTCAAAAACCAAACTTTTGATCTAAACAAACCAAGAAAACGCACACACAATCTAGCTAATCATCCCATGTGCTCTGATACCAATTGTATGATATTGGAAATCATAACACAATTAGATGACTAGTGGATTAGCCAAGTTCTAGAGTGAGAAAGTGAGAGAGAACTTTCTAGAGAGATAAAATGAACTTGTATTATGTAAATGACTAACCCACCCCTTCCATGGCATGGAAGAGGCTTATATAGTGCTAAACAAACCGGCCTTAATGCCTTGGTAGTGGGCTTATACGTTGGGTTTAATACCCTGCCTATTACCGAATGTTATACATTAACTACTTAACTACGAGCAACAATAGACGATAAAATACACGGGGTGACCGAGTCTTTTTCTAATATCTAACAGCCTTGGAGTTCAATGGTGGATACTATGGGTATAGACAAGGATATGAAACTTACGAATATGCTCAAGTTGCTCGAGACCTTGCTATGTACTACAGAGGTTATGCAGCAGGAAATGGTGTGTAACCCACATGTTCAACAGTAGGCCGTATCACAACAACCACCGTCGCAATTTTTTTTCATAATAATCATAGTTTTTCGCCACCAACTAGAGGTCATTCGAGAGGTTATGGAAGATGGGACAGGAGTGAAAAGATGGTGACTCACAATCTGAGGGTGAGCAATGTTGTTTTTTGAGTTCACAACATACTGGTTTATTTTTGTACATATGTGCATGTTGGTCTTTATGTTTGATAGTTTGTGGCAATCTTTGAAAACGAAGATACTCAAGATGTTGTACTGAATTTATTATTGATCAATATGTAAATACATGTTGTTGACTTACTATGATAGTACGTAAAGTTTCAGAATATAACAGTATAATTAGTCTAAAGTCCGAGATAAGTTTTACATTTGGTCATATTAAATTAACATGTGCTAAAACTACATGGAGTTTAGTTGAATTATGAGTACTTAAATCCGACTAATTAATGCCGTCTCGAGTTACCCAAATTTGACAAAGCAAATTAATGGGTTGTTTGATTACTTCTTAATGAATTGGTTAAGCGCCAAATTCTGAATTGGTCAAAGGCTAAAATGTTTGATAGAAAAATAATTGCCTCTGAATCATAAAATATGCCTCTGAGCGATTTTGTATGAGATGGAGCCCTAAATCATTCAGTAGATAATTATACTCTTCTTTTAATATTATTTTCATTTCTTTTATTTATTTCTATCACAATTTCCAAATGAAGTCTTCTTTTTTTCTTTCGGAAATTTCTATCACAGTTCCCTAATGATGTTTTACAAAAAAAATTACAATCCAATAATAAATTTAAGTTCCATTCAACGCATATTACTTTAGATAAAAAAATTTTTTTTGGTAATCATGGTTTTCGATCTTTTGGCCGACTAATCCATGAGTTTTGAGTGGTCGCTTCAAAGTTGTTTGCACTTAGCAAGAATTGAACTTTAGACCTCACACATTTTCAGAGTGATAGCCACGACTCTTACCTTTGAGTGGTTTTTAAATTAATAAATTATTAATTCCTTTATTAAATACTTATTAATAATCAATTTTTACTATAGGTAATTTTATTCTAGTTAATAATTCTTTTATCAAATTGTATATATTGTTCGATACAAAACAAATAGAAGGTTAAATTGGGAATTTTAGACAACTCAAATTGTTTATTTAGAAAAATTATCAAACGATCAATTTCAGAACCAGGTTAACTCAGCATCTTGAACTCATTCAGCACTTTGATTCATTCAGCGCTAAATCATAACTTTTATCAAACAGCCCCTAACTTTAACAACTCGGACCCGAAAAACAACACAATCGCGCCTAATCCAATTACCCAAAAAACCGACCCGATAATATAACCCGAAATATGAATTTATAAATATTTCGATTTAAAATCGTTCATACCCTGTTATGGATTCCTGGATCCGCCACTGATCGCAAGAGCCTCCTTCTCGTCGCATCCAAAAAAAAATTTGCCTCCAAATTTCAAGACATTCTTTATACCAATCATCACGTCACCTTTTTTTAAACAAAAAACACCTTAACCCAAACACCCACATTCCAAAATCCTTCAAAACCACATAAAGTTTCAATTTTTGATCAATACCCATG
The DNA here is from genome assembly GCA_026074375.1 of Tanacetum coccineum. Taxonomy (NCBI): domain Eukaryota; kingdom Viridiplantae; phylum Streptophyta; class Magnoliopsida; order Asterales; family Asteraceae; genus Tanacetum; species Tanacetum coccineum. The sequence goes on along the minus strand of BQNB010005459.1, from coordinate 27,633 downwards.
AATCTTTATTGCAAAATACCCATGGGTTTTGTGTCTTTTTGGTAATTCATGGTACGTGTTTGATGAAATGCTTGATTGATTTTTATTTTTGAGGGTATTGAGAATGGGGGAGAAAGATGGGAATGAAGAGGGGAAAAGCTGTGGTGACAGGTTGAGGAATACGGCGTCGAATATAAGGAGATTGGCTGATGAAATTGAGCAGTTTGAGGGGAGGAAAAAATATCTTGCACATACGGAGAGTCCGTCCGATGGGGGGGATGTTAGGTGGTATTTTCGTAAGGTTGCCATGGACAAAAATGGTTAGTTGTTCGTCGAGATATCATAGTATATAAAACGTTTCGAAAATTTATCATAAGTTAAGATGTACCGAAATAGGTGTAAAAACCATGTTGATCATCAAAACTTAGGAAATTGTTGTGAAAACTATGTTAGAAACCGTCCAAGTTTCGAATACCTTTATAACAATATCTAGGCGGTCCTGCCTCCTTGAATACGCAAAGTTTAAACATGTTCGATAAACTTTCACTACTACTGCGGATATACAGATCGTGATGTGATGTCCCTTGAAATACAATTGAGGCCTTAGAAAAATGGTGACACAGTTCCATTGATCACGCTGCATTTGCTCACATTCCCTGTAAAGTATTTGTAAACGTTGTACAGGGCCATGAGTCAAACTAGTAACCCTTTGTAAAGTTGATTAATCATAATAAGCAAAAGTAGGTTGCTTAAATGCTTAGTATTATTGCACTTTGCCGTTATGCCGTAAGCTGTGCTTGCATGGATAACTTTGTGAAGTAATAAATTGGTATTTGATATATCGATGTCATAGCAGGTTTTGTTTCCGCCCTTTTTGTTGCTGTTTTGTGTGTTTATGAAGCTCTAGTGAAATATATATTAGAAATAAAATTTGATGAATGACTGTTTCTTTTGGTCACAAACGATCTACTATTTGGTTATACTGAATCATGATTATTATAAGACGAATAATCAATGAGTGTGTTAGTCTTATGTAAGAAGGAGGGTGGATTCACAGTAAGCATACCAAGTCTATTAAGACAAGATATTTCTAGTTAACTGAAGAAATAACTTCTATATGACATGGTAATTGTCAATATGAATTATGAGCCTAATATTGTACCACCAAAAAACACGTAAACAAGATGAAATTTTATGAATGTATGATAAAGGTGGATGTCATTTTGCCCAAGGACGAATAAGTTTAAAAGATTATGGTATTTAAGTTGCTGATGATGTATATGGTACTACACTTAATTGAAGAAGTATGTCCTAGTGATGCCTCATTATTTCATCGGTTATGTACAGAGGTAGCTGCATCCGTTCCACGTGCAGAAACAGTAGAGAAGAGTGATTATTTTCGATTTGGTATGAGAGATTCTCTCGCAATAGAGGCATCATTCTTGCAGGTAGTGTAATCTATGTATCATAATATACAAGTGAATCAGTATACTTTATACAAGGACCATTGCTGAGGCCTATAATGATTTACACATTCAGCAAGAAGAGGAGTTGCTTTCTATTTGGTGGAAAGAGTATGCCGAATGCAGTGAAGGTCCGAAGGGGTCGCCTGCTTCAGTTTCCACGCCAGATTCACTGCTTAAACCATTTTCTTTAGGCAAACCGTATGCAGATGAGGAAGAGCGAGTTGGTGTCCCCGTGAAAGGAGGCTTGTATGAGGTGCTCGGAAAATATCTGAGGTGTTATTTGGTTTGCAGTCAACAATCACCATGGGTATGGGATGGTGGAATCCATTCCATCAACTAAACATACCCAGACACTATCAAACCCATACCACTGGAACCAAACACTCCTTAGTCTTATGATAAGTTTGTTTATATTTTTGGGTCATCACTTTCCTGTGATTGCAGGTAGATTTGGTGAGGAGACATTGCTTCCCTGTTTATTGGGATGGAGACAATCGCCGTGTTCTAAGAGGACATTGGTTTGCTCGTAAAGGGGGAAGTCTTGATTGGCTTCCACTTCGTGAGGATGTTGCTGAACAATTGGAGTTTGCTTATCATGGCAGGGTAAGTGACACTCATAATAGATGAGCAAACTTTTTGATAGTGGGTCAAACGGGTAAAATAGAAAAGTCAACTATCAAGGAAACGGTCCAGGGTCAAATGGGTTGAAAGTTGCTTGAAGTCTATCAAAAGCTTAGTATCTTTTAAATAACATTAGGTTTAAGTTTTATTGTGAATTTGTGATTATATACTTTTTTGTATTCACAATAAACGCATTCGTTAATCATAGTATAAAAAACGCAACAAAATTTATAGCAAGTCCACTTAACCCGACTCTTAAGTTAAGTTAACCTATTTGGACTCGAACCCGTTTGACACGTTACCGAAACTGTGTAACCCGCTCTTTAGCCAGCCCATAGATACATATGTCTAACATAAGTGCATTCAGTTGTGATTCTCCTACAGTCTGTGTCAAATTGAGTTGAATTTTTCTTAGTCGAAAACTTGAAATGATCACAGTTGTCATCTTGTTGGTTTTTATGTCGTGTTTGATCTGGTAGGTTTATTTTTTCAGGTTTGGCGCCGCAGAACATTTCAACCATCTGGGCTATTTGCAGCTCGAGTTGACATGCAGGGTTCTAGGGTATGCTGGTGTTTGATGCTACTTTAGTCCTTTTTTGGCCTATAATGGCATGTTCTATCACCTATGCATCATGCTTCTTGCCTGCAGGGGTTGCATGCTCTTTTTACTGGAGACGATGATACATGGGAAGCTTGGCTAAATGTTGATGCATCAGGATTCTCTAGCATTGTCAAGTTTGGTGGGACCGGCATTAAGTTAAGGCGTGGTTATGCTCCATCTCATGCACCAAAGCCAACTCAGGTACGATACATCCATTGTTTTTGGAATATAAGAATGTTTAACAGTTTATCACAATGCAGATATACATAATAAATGTGATATCTTAACTGAATAATCTTATTGGTAGGATGAGTTACGTCAACAAAAAGAGGAAGACATGGACGATTACTGCTCCCAGGTAAAACTATGATTTCTTGTTTATAGATATGATTGATGCTCTTGATGTATAAACATTATTATTTTTATCTCGAACTTATATAGGTTCCGGTACGACATCTAGTGTTTATGGTTCATGGTATTGGTCAAAGGTTGCAGAAAGCCAATTTAATCGATGACGTTGGCATTTTTCGCCATCTTACCGCTAGTCTTGCTGAACAACACCTCACAACCCACCAACGCAGAACTCAAAGAGTTCTTTTTATTCCATGTCAGGTAGTGATTATATTTATGGTTATACAGAGGTGGAACCGTGGCAAAATGGGCTGGTACATTGGTTTGGTTTGAAATTGTATCGATTTTTAAGTTAAGAGCCAAAAGACCCAATATTTCGCAACCTGTAAAAAAGTACACAATTTATGTAATAATGTCATTAAGGGTGCACCATTTTGCTAATTGCATTGTAATTCTGAGGAACATATTTCTTAGCTTCATTAAATTACTGTTTTTGTGAAACGCCTTGGTTCGTATCCTTGCTGTGGTTGGTTTTGTATTGCCAGTGGAGGAAAAATCTAAAGCTTAGTGGTGAATCTGCTGTAGAAAGATGTACATTACCTGGTGTTCGTGGATTGCGGGTAACATTAAGTGCAACGGTTCATGATGTCTTATACTACATGAGCCCTATCTACTGCCAAGATATAATTGACTCGGTATGTTTAATGTATACTTGGTCTGCATCTGGAAATTGATTAATTTTACGAATAGATCTTACTAAGTGACACAATGGAATTTTGGCAGGTTTCCAATCAGTTGAATATGTTATATCGAAAGTTCCTTAAGAGGAATCCTGGTTACGATGGAAAGGTAGGTGATTGGTAACTTGAGTTCGTATCATACTTTCAAATAAGTAAGTCGATAGCACATGCTAAACTTATTCTTATGGTGTTTGTTTGAGGTGGCAGATTTCATTATATGGTCATTCTTTAGGAAGTGTCCTCTCTTATGACATTCTTTGTCATCAAGAGACATTGACTTCCCCGTTTCCTATGGAATGGATTTACCAAGACAAGCTTAAGTACGAGGCTTCAACTCCAAACGGCATGAAATTATCTTCTTTGAATACACAGGGCAAGGACTTCAATGCAATTATTGGTAGCATTGAACATCCTTTAGTAACTACGGATTCTAAGAAACTTGATCAAGTTGGTCTCGGGTCCGACTCTGGTCCACGTGAAATGGTGTCAGAGAAGGCCAATGGTTTATTAGATGACTGCACATGTACGGATACTGAAGTTTTAGCTAGTGATTTGAATCAAGTTTATGAAGAAATTGGCCAGCGTGATGAAAATACCACAATCAAATCACTAAAGGAAGAGGTACCAAAATTTTATGCTTCCCGTTTTATCTTTTTAATAGTGACTAATAGCACATCATTTCATGCAGATTGACCTTTTGAATGCGAGAATTAAAGAACTAGAATTGCATAAGGCTCAAGGTAATTACAAACAATGACTAACCTGTTTTTTTATATTTTTTATATATTTTATTGCGACATACTGCTTCTTTAGAAGCTTATACATAGAAGTCATATGCATTTCTAGCAGGAGATAGGCAGGAAGTTACAAACAATGACTCTTCATCTAGCAAAAACGACACCCTGAAGAGTTACACGCCTCTTATAAAATACACAAAACTGGAATTTAAGGTATATATATGTGAAATTTGTTTTTAAAAATTAGTTTATTTTTTTGCCTGAAAAGGCTTGACCATATTTTATATTTGAGTTCAGTTTGTTTATTATACTGCTTGAGGTTCATTCCAGGTTGATACGTTCTTTGCGGTTGGCTCTCCTCTTGGTGTGTTTCTTTCCCTTCGCAATGTTCGTTTAGGAATAGGTAATTCGTACCCCATATACAGTTATTTTGTATCTGATGGCATAAATAGCATTCCTGTATATTTTTTTAGGAAAAGGAAAAGACTATTGGAACAATGAAAATATAATAGAAGAAATGCCATCTTGTCGGCAGATGTTCAACATTTTTCACCCTTTCGATCCTGTGGCATATAGGTATCTCTTAGCTCTGTGCTTATTTACTAGTATGTCGAGTACAGGTGGCACTAATGTGAAATAAATTGGCCTTTACAGAGTAGAACCACTTGTTTGTAAAGATTATGTCAACACACGCCCTGTCATTATTCCTTATCACAAAGGTGGAAAGAGGCTTCATATCGGTTTTCAGGTAGAGCGTATACATCTCTACCATTTATAAGTGTTAGCATCACTCGTATATTGCTGATATATGATGGTTCAGGAATTCGTAGAAGATGTTGCGTCAAGTTCTCAGGTGGTAATGGATCGTATGAGCTCAGTAAAGGTCTGTATTCTGTTCGATTGTCCTAGATATAATGCACTTTTTTGTAGGTACTATTACACAATTTATAAGCTAAACCCGTCTTAACACTATTTATATTGGTACTTTCTGGTCAAATGGCTCATTAAACGCTCTACAGCGGCTTACCATTTGTAATTTGTAGGGCAAAGTGTTAGCACTATGTCAAGTGAAGGATGGTGATCGTGTTGGAGGTACGTCAAACATGAATGGGTCGATTTGGGTTATTGTTTTTCCCTAACCCGTCATATGAAAAGTTTTGGTTAAAAGAGAAACAGGTCAAGCAAATTGAAAGTCACCAAAATGTGTTTTAATTGCTGTGACAGTGACAACCTCTTTATTTGTTATATATTTAAATTTCAAGTAGTTTTGTGATAACATGCTTCCTGTAATCATATTTAGGTCTTCATCCAATTTCTTGCGTTGCACCAGCAATTTATTGATTTGTAACTTGTTTATGCTCAGCGGAGACATCGGAAAATCCCGAAGTAGTGGAAAGATCGTATGGTTCACTAATGCTGGAGAAGTTAACAGGGAGTGAAGATGGACGAATCGATCATGTTCTTCAAGTATGTTTTCGTACTATCTTTATAAAAATGTTTCCAAAAATCGTAACAGATTAAGCGCCTTAGGTTGTATATTTTTCTGTAGCTTATGTCTTATAATCAAGACGTGTACTGATACACACCAAGTGTTCCTCTAGATAGTTTAAGTGATAAAAGATTTGTTAACTTCACTTTCTATCTTTAAATTGATTGATGTAGGACAAAACATTTCAGCATCAGTACATATCCGCGGTGGGAGCACATACGTGAGTATACATCTATTGTGCGTTAACATATTGTTGTTTTTTTGAAAGTGTGAATGCTTATGACTTTGACGCATTTTGCAGAAATTATTGGAAAGACCTCGATACTGCATTATTTATATTGAAACATTTATATCGAGACATACCAGATGAGCGCGACACACCTGATGATTTCATGGCCAACGAAATAAATCAAGGGACTGATGACTCAAATGGCCGGTGGTATAATACTGAAGAGGCTGCTGAAGAAGAGCTCCCTTTAACCTTTTCTGATACAAAGATAGTGAAAAAGTTCACAAGGAGAGCCAAAAGTTTCATCGGTCCTTGATTTTCCGTTGCAAATAAACTAACGCTCTTTCTTAAGTGCCATAAAAGCATCATAGTCTGCAAGAATGAACGGTTTTTGACAAAAACTCGCATTCTTGAGACGTGGTGTTCTTGTTACATTTTTGCACAAGAACAAGTACATTTGTTTGCAACGATAATACAAGTACTATGATTGGAAAGTCGTTACAAACTGATAGTTAATTTCGTTTCAGAAAGAATCATGTACAAGGGTTCTCATGGTTTACTTCAAATTTTTTTGTTAACCAAACCATGGTTTCCGACCGTTGGGCCGACTAATCCATAGCTTTTGAACCTACCGCCACATAGATTTAAACCGGGTAAAACCCTCCCTTTTCAGATGGTTGGGTTTGCACCTAAAGATAGGGCTGTAAACGAACTGAACGTTCAGTGAACATTTCATGAACCGTTCGGTAAAAAGTTCGTTCGTGTTCGTTTATTTATTAAATGAACGAACATGAACATTATTTTACGTTCGTTTAGTTAAATGAACGAACATGAACACAAGTCACGTTCGTTCGTTTATGTTCGTGAACGTTCGATTAGGCGTTTAGTAACATTCGTTTATGTTTATTTATATGTTTATGTTCGTATATCATATCTTTTAATTGTATACTTTTAAATCTGGCATGTTTAAATAAAATAACACTTATAAAACATAATATTATGCATAATTTGATAATATTCTATGTCTTTTCTACGTTCATGTCCGTTTAAGTGTTCGTGTTCGTTTATTTGTGCGGTTAAAATTAAATAAACGAACATGAACAAAGCTCCGTTCGTGTTTGTTCGGTTCGTTTACAGCCCTACCTAAAGACCTAACACATTCTAGTGATGCTAATAACAAGCCTTTTCACACTAGGCCACCCCTAAATGCCACTTAAAACTTGATATGCATCACAACCAACACCCTGGAACTAGAAACCCTTCGAGCTTCTTAAACTTTTGGTGATTAGGAGTCAGAGTGGTAATGCACACTAGCAGGGTACTCGCGCGTTGCGGCGGCAGGTACCCTATGACGATTAATCAAAGAAATAAAAAGAATTTGATCCTGATGAAGCCCGGTTCACCCGTTTTTATCGGTTCCGACGGGTCTACTCCGGTTCGTTTTCGGACGGCTTTTATTGGCTAGCCGAACCGATGGTGACTCCGGTTCCCGGTTGAACCTGTTGGTCTAGTCTGGTTTTTAAAACTATATGCACCATCATTTGATTTTAGAGAGACATCATTTTAAGTAATGGGTGTATTGATCATTTATTTATTAAAATAAATTATTTTTATTTTCAAATATTTATGTAATGGGTGTTATAATAGGAGTATTAATTATGTTTTAATTGTCAAGTTTTAATTAGAGTAAATTGCATAAATCTTCCTTAAAGTTTGGCCAAATTGCATGTTTCGTCCCAAACGTTACGAAAGTGCAAGGATCATCCCTGTGGGAAACTTTTGGTGCAAGTATGCATGGACGATACTTGCACCAAAGGTTTCCCCACATGGACGATCCTTGCACTTTCGTAACGTTTGAGACGAAGCCCCCATCCCCAATTACTTTTGCAATTTGGACCAACTTTAAAGGACATATTCTATAGCATTTACTCTTTATTAATGGTTTTTTGACTTGTACATTATGCTTAAATTGTTGTAACTTGAAAATTCAAGCCTTCTATTTTTAGAAGGCAAAGATGCTTAATATGTAGTATGGATATAGATAACTTCCTCATAGTGTATAGAGTTCAAACTTTACTAACTACACATATGATATGATGGGAAAAAGTTAGAAAGTTACGGAAATACAGGAGTTATACCACGTACATCTTGGTCATCAGAAACTCGTATTTTCTCTATGTTACATGGATATAGAGTTCAAACTCTACTAAGTATACATATGAGATGATGAGGAGAAAGTTAGAAATAGTTACGAGAATACCTCACTTAGACCACATACATCTCAGTTGTCAAAAACTCGTATTTTCTCCATGGATATAGAGTTCAAACTCTACTAAGTATACATATGAGATGATGAGGAAAAGTTAGAAATAGTTACAAGAATATCTCAGTTAGACCACGTACATCTTAGTTGTCAGAAACTCGTTTTTTCTCTATGTAAAATGAATAAGGAAAGCCCTATTTGTTTACCCTAGTCTGTGCATTACGGGTGAAACATGGCTTGTTAACCTTAAAAAAGGGATTACTTAGCGGTAAGAATATGATGAGCTTTTCAAAACGAATGTTAAGGGTTCGAATCTAGGAGAAAAAATTAATCCTTTTGTGGCCAAGGAGGTTCACCTGCGCCGACTCTGGGCTATCCAAAAAGAGAGTCGCCTTAAGTTGGTCGGCTCACAATGTCGAGTCGGAAACCCAAATAACCATCTAAAAAGAAAATGGATAATAACCAAAAAATTGTATGTAACTTATCCATTTTTGTTGTTTTGTATATTTTTGTTCAAATTACTATTTTTGTGAGTATTTTTTGATCATTTTACCTTTATGTTTTTTAAATACCCTATTAACATTGTAAGGTAAAATAACCATTGTACATGAACAAAATACACGCAAAGATCGAAATTTAAAAAGTTTGTATTTTAATAAGAATAGAAAAAACTACACAAAACAATTAAAATAAACAAGTTAGATACAATAACTTCTAAAAATATTCACAAAATGTGGTGTTATGTTTTGATTGGTTGCTTTTGCAATAATTTCTTTATCTTATTTTTGATTAACCCAATTCAAACATAACACTTCATTTTTATGGATGTTTTTTTAAACCTTTTGTGGTTGTAGCTTAGTTTTTTTTATCCTTATAAAAACGAACAATTAGCTCAAACTACGTTTGATTGTAGCAAAATTAACTAATTTGAAGTGGAATTTTGTTTTATGATAGTAACATGTTAAGAGCAAACTTCTAAGTCAAAATTTATGTTCGATGCTTTCGATTCACATAAATTGCGTAGTAGACATCAACTAATAAATGTAACACATCATGTTTCATATGGGACCATGAAGTTATGTTGGTTGTCTTTTACAAAGAGCAAGAATAATCTTATCTATTGTACATTATTTGGTTTTGGTTTTCAAAATGAAACTCTGCTTATAAAAGATTCTATGGATATACCAAACCTTTACACTTGAACCTATTAACTTGAAAATTTAAATCATACTAGCATATATAGTGATACAAGGGGGTGTTTGTTTTGGTTTATATGTGGGCTTATGTGCTTATTTGATTTCGGCTTATATAACATAAGCTTCAATTTTCCAGCTTATTTTGAGACTTGTAGGCTTATATAAGTTTATTACGATATGATTAACTTATATAAGCCCATAAATCTCAATATAAGCCAGAAAATTAGGACTTATGTTATATAAGCCGAAACAGACACCACCTAAGTTTTTAACGTGTGTTTACTTTAATATGTGTTTTTTACCCAATGAGTCTTTAATATGAAGGGTTTGTTTTTTTTAATGTGAAGAAATATATTAGGGTTCATTACTTAAAAATGTATTATATACTTGATATTTTTTTGTCATTATGTGTAGAGTACTATTTTTTTTTGCCATTGTGACACCAAATTTTTGAATTCGTGCTATTGTGTGTATTTTGTGGTTATCTTTGCATGTAAAATGACCATTTTACTCTTCAAAATTTGAAAGTACCTGAGCTCGAAAAGGGTAGCAGGGCGTTGGCGAGGAGCTTGGCCGACAACGGAATACTAAAGTTCAAATTGGTTCCGCTTGTCAATAGGCTAAGTTCCAATTCTATGTTGATAAGAAAAAAGATAAAATACCTAAAAGTGGACTCTTTTGTACATTTTTCACAAAGATTAGCACTAGAGCGGTTTCATCAGCCTCTCCATCACTAAAGCCTCTTGACATAGACTATTCAGTTCACTTTTATAATAGTACCGGACTCAGACTAGCAGGTACTTCTTCATATACCCACCCCCCATAACTAGAAATAGAACTATCATTCATAGTAGGCATCATCCAACTGTAAAAAGAACTTGTTACTTCATAAAGAATTACATTTCCATTGTTAAAGACATACTGTGAGCACCAATGCATCTCATCCAAAATGAACCCAATACCCATCTACAATGGCATCCATTTCCAACAAGCCTCGCATCACTAAAGCCTCTTTCAAAGGCTACATTTCCTTTAATATGAAGTTAAAAAGCCATTTTGTTATACTCTTTCGGCCTTTACAACAACGAAACGCCTAATAACCCTTTAAGTAAGCTCAATTATAAGACTGATACATTATATTTTGATATAGTGATATAAGACTGTCACATTCTAATATCTTAATTAAGATAATACATTAGTTGCGCCTACACATCATTCTTCATTTCACAAACATTATACTAAACCAACATAAAAAGCCCACTGGTCGCTAATTCAGTACTACTTCATATTTCTACATTATATAAAAGACACTAACCACCCGTCCCAACGCAAAAAATTTTTCCCCGAATCATACAAAAAAAGAAAATATTAAAAATTAGCCCCGCATAACGCATCGCCCAAAAAAAACCCTCCAAAACGTAAAAAAATTATTCGGGAAAAAATTAGCCCCGCCGCAACGCGCGGGTTCATTTGCTTGTTCACCCACATTCATTGTACTGAAATATTTTTTAGAGTAATAAACTTATCGATGAAACCCTTTACCTAAAAAATAATTTCATTATACTTAAAAATCAAACTAACAAAACAAAAATTACAACTTACGTACATTTCTAAAAATCAATATCATGTGTTCTCGAGAAGATCGTTGCATTATAACAAAATAGTATAAAAGCTAAAACAAATTCAATCGAAAAGTTAAATTCAAACCAATGTTAAACTAACTATGAATCAATAAAATACCCGATGAAAAAGTTGATGACGTATAGGAAGTCTAACATGAATTTGGGCCAAACCCACACTATCAGAATAAGGCCTTGGCCCAACTAGATCCAATTACAAGCATATAGGGCCGAAACTAAGCCCAGTCCCATACCGGCAGCGGCCCGAACATATTTAGACGGACGCGGACTAGCCCTATTCCGCTTCCGCAATACATTGCAGCAGACTGACCAACGTCCGCGGAAGGTAGTTCGCTGCAGCAATCACGATTATGACGGATCCTTGCCCGACAAGGGTCCCACTCAGGCCACCAACAGATTATATGTGAAATACTAGAAAACCCTAGTATTACTAGCCTATAAATAGGAATCATCATACATTCCAAAGAGGTACACAATATTCTCTCACTCTGACACATATATCTCTGACAATATGCTCTCTTACTCTTACGTCGGAGTCTAATCGTGGGGTCCGCCCCCACGGTAAGGCTAACGGTTTACTCTCATTGTGCAGGCAATCATCCAGATCACTTGATTTAGTACAAGATCCAACCCATTCACAGCTTGTTGGCCCGGCCCAACAAACGTCCCTAATTCAACTTAAACCTGTAACATAAATTGTACTAACAAGTTGGCGCCATCTGTAGGACCGATATAACTGCGTTCCTTGAAAATACTCACCATGAGCAATGCACAACCTATCCCTAGCCATCCCAGATCCGATGTTCGGAACACGGTAAGGAAAGACAAACAAACCCCTCAGGGTTCCGCGAGGACTACATCTGCTGTAGACCTTGAGGAATTCTGCGAAAAGCATTATGAGAAATTACTGCCAATCATGGCAGACACATATGAGCATGAGCGAAGGAAGAAAGAAAAATTGGAAGAAGTAAAAGCTCGACTAGATTTTGGTGACGTTCAAAAGAAAACTACTAAGACGCAAGAATCAGCATACTCTGAATCAAGGACAAGGTCACCTAGAAGACACAGGCGATCCCATAGCCCACGCCAGAGTTCTAGCGTCTTCACAAGGCTGAAACGCGAAAGATCAAGGTCACCACGACATGATCAAAGGAACAAGGCAAGAAGAGAAAGTAACGTCTTCAAAAGACTTGGAAGCAGAGGACGGAGTGTGTCTGCATACTCCGACAGTCGTCAGGAAAACTCAAGGTATACGAAAAAACATTCTGAAAGCGAAGACAGTGGAGGGGGACACTGGAAGTCTAAATCACAAAAGCAAAAGCCCAGTATTGAAGATGACGACCTCTCTAAACCCTAGGTATGTGCCGAGACTGATCCGTTCACGTCTCGGATTCGCCATTTCAACTTCCCAAAAACCCGAATGCCTAGTCATATAAAAACGTATGACAGAAGTGGAGATCCGGAAGATCACTTAAAAATCTTCCAGGCCGCGACAAAAATGGAAAGATGGGCCATGCCAACATGGTGTCATATGTTTAACTCCACACTTATTGGGAACACTCGGGTATGGTTTGACGATCTTCCTCCGGAGTCTATAGACAGTTACGATGACCTGAGGGAAGCGTTCTTGAAAAATTACCTCCAACAGAAAAAATGCATTAGAGACCCTATAGTACTCCATAACATCAAGCAAAGAGATGGGGAATCTACAGAAGACTTCATACAAAGATACAAGTCGGAGAGTAGAAACGTCAAGGGTGCGCCGGAATGCATGAGAATCTCCGGATTCGTGCACGGAATCTCCAATCCTGAGCTCATCAAAAGGTTCCATAAGAAAATTCCAAAAACAGTAGATGAAATGATGCAAGTGGCCACGTCCTTCCTTCAAGGACAAGAGGCTGCTTTAAATCAAGAAAGGAAGAAAACCCTCCCGACATGGAAACACCAGGAATGAAGTCACATGCAAGATTTCAAAAAAGGAGGAAGCTTTCGCACCCAACGTAAGCAAGAAAAGAGGCCGGACAGATTCACACTCCTTACAAAAACCCCGAGGGAGATTCTGGCCTTAGAAAAAGGAAAATTCAAAACCCCACCTCCGATGACAACTCCGGTTGAAAAACGGAATGCAAACAAGTTTTGCGAATTCCACGGAGAAGTAGGGCACAACACGGATGAATGCAACCATCTAAGGAAGCAAATTGAGGACATGCTAAAAGCCGGGAAGCTGTCACATTTAATCAAGGAGTTAAAACAAAACAGCGGGAAAGACCTGCAGAAAAAGAAAGGAGAGCCACACGGAAAAGAAAAACCTCAGGCAATCTTAATGATTCAGCCGTGGCAAAAGGCAGTAAGGCAGAAGATAACTCAAAGTTTCTCACCCGACCTCGAAATATCATTCCCGTCTCTAGGGGACGATGAAGGAGCAGAAGGCCCCCTGATAATAGAAGCAGAGATTGGAGGTCACCAAGTGCACCGCATGTGTATTGACGGAGGATCATCATTTGAGATACTCTATGAGCACTGCTTTAATCGACTCCGTCCGGAAATAAGAAATCAAATGGTCCCGGCCGCAACTTCGCTAGTAGGATTCAGCGGTGAAATAAAATGGCCATTAGGACAAATAACACTTTTGGTGAAAGTTGGGGATGACGAACATTCAACATCAACATGGATGGACTTCATGGTGGTGAGATCAACGTCTCCGTATAACGGAATCATTGGAAGGCCGGGGTTGCGAAAAATGAAAGCAGTCCCATCAACAACGCACGGAATGATAAAGTTCCCGGTTATGGGAGGGACACTTACGCTAAGGAGTAGTAAAATCATTCCCATTGAATGTGCGATGGTCTCCGGACCAGAAGACCAACCCCCTCCGGTGAACAAAGTAGAAGAAGAAAGGATTAAAGTGGCAATCAATCCGGAACACACAGAGCAGACAGTGATGATTGGCTCTAATCTCACGGAAAGAGCCCGAGCCAAACTGTGTGACCTACTCCAGCGTAATGTGGATGTATTCGCTTGGACCCCCAAAGATATGACGGGCGTCCCAAGGCACGTAGCGGAACATAGGTTAAATGTACGAGAAGGTTGCCAACCAATCAGGCAGAAGAAAAGAGGTCAAGCGGCAGAAAGAAATATAGCAATTAATGAGGAGGTCAGTAAACTTGTGACCGCTGGAATCATGAGGGAAGTTCACTACCACGATTGGCTCTCCAACCCGGTGATGGTAAAGAAACATGATGACAGTTGGAGAATGTGTGTTGACTTTAAGGACCTCAATAAAGCATGCCCCAAGGACGGATACCCCCTGCCGGAAATAGACTGGAAGGTCGAATCCCTATGCGGATTCCCCTTCAAATGCTTTCTGGACGCGTACAAGGGGTATCACCAAATACAAATGGCAGAGGAAGACGAAGAAAAAACCGCGTTCATCACAAACCAAGGCATTTTTTGTTACACGAAAATGCCTTTCGGTTTAAGAAACGCTGGAGCAACCTACCAGCGACTAGTGGACAGGGCATTCCACGGACAAATTGGTAGAAACCTTGAAGTATATGTGGATGACTTGGTCATTAAAAGCCACACGGAGGATGAAGTCGTCCGCGACATAGAAGAGACATTCAGAACCCTCAGGAAAATCAATATGAAATTGAACCCAAAGAAGTGCACTTTTGGAGTTGAAGAAGGAATGTTCCTAGGATACCAAGTCAACACTAAGGGCATTAAGATATGCCCTGACAAAGTAGACGCTGTGCTAAGCCTCCAATCACCAAAATGCCTAAAAGATGTGCAGAAATTAAACGGGAAGCTAGCAAGCCTAAACAGGTTTTTAGCAAAATCCGCAGAAAAATCGTTACCATTCTTCAAAACGCTGAAGAAATGCACAAAGAAAAGTGACTTCCTATGGACAGAAGAAGCGGAGTCCGCATTCAAGCAAATGAAGGAGCTCATAGCAAAACTACCCATGCTCATCGCCTCTCTAAACAACTCAATCTTTCTTTCTCCTTTCTAATTCCGATTCGTGGTCTATGTATGAAGAGAAGTGATTACGGAACCTACACTTGGCATCAAGCTACGGTGGATTCGTGTTTGATTCTTGTGGTTAAACAAGATCAAATTCGTGGTAAAAATTGAGAAAAAAAATCAAACACCGATTATTGTGGCTTAGATGTGTGAATATTTTTACTAGCGCTTAATTAAGACAAGAACACACAAGCAAAAGGAGTAAGCTAATGGTGCGCGTGCAAGATACATCAAGACATTAATCAAAAGGATCAAAAAATATGGCACAGATTTTTCGGCATTTTATGTGGAAAAAACTCGTATATTTCGTCGTTGGGCGTTTTGACTTTCTGCAAAGTTCATGTTGCTTTTTGACTCACTTCTTGATTAGCTTTTGACTTTTTTCTTCTTGGTTGCGTTTCTGACACATTGGATGCGTATTGGATTCATTGCGTTATTGAAATTGCAAGGTTGCGTGTTTAAATTGAAAGACATAATTATTATAACAGTTTATCTGCGACTAATGCATACACTTGAGACCAAAATTTTATTATCTTTCTTTGCCGTATTGCGACACACAGTTCATCATTGGTTTTCTGAACACATTGCTTTTCACACCATGGTGCGCATTTTCAGCGCCCAAAATTCATCGCACTCCATCATTTAGCGTTTCTTTGAGCGATACAGTATCATATGCGTTTGACCATTCAGACGCGATTTTATTGACGAAACATACCAACACATCATACTATTAAAATAACTAAACTCACTTACTCAAGTAGCAATACACTGCAGCGTTTTGATAAAGTTCATTGCGTTTTGAGCATTGCGTTTTGACCAAATCTCAACCACTGCGTTTTGATAAAGTTCATTGCGTTTTGACCATTGCGTTTTGAGCATTGCGTTTTGACCAAATCTCAACCACTGCGTTTTGATAAAGTTCATTGCGTTTTGATTCAAAAGGCACTGCGTTTTGTCTAGAAATCTTGCGTGAAGAAAGAAGTTTTCAGTAAAATTAGACCATAACTTTTGATCCGTAACTCCGTTTCAGGCCCGTGACCTCTCAAATCGAAGAGAAAAACGTGACGGATCACGCTGTAACCATCCTTTAGCTGGTTAAGGATTTCTTAAGGCCCAAAAAGCTCGTTTACTATGATTTATTGACATTTTTCAGTTTTTTGGAATTTGTGTTAGACTTGTTTTTGTTCTAGCTCACACGGACCCATACTGTATTCAAAGGCCCGTTCAGTTTCTAGGTGATGCCTATTTAAACAAACAACCTACACCCGAGCCAAAAATTATCTGTTTTTTTAGAACAAATTAAATCATTGGCCCTGATTCCCGATCAAATCATTCACCGGTTTTCTTTGATTGTTGGTAAAATCCTGTTAATTCCCTTTTATCGATATTAATCATATACCATGTAAAACCCCATGAACGAGAATTGCTCCACACAACCACATACCTCAATTACGATCATATCCAATTAAATCCAACACAATTTTCACACTTCTATTTCATACCTATTCATTCATCATGTCTACTCCAGTTAACACATCCTCAACAGATAGCCAAATGCACAACAATATCATGGCAGCTGGTTCAAAAGATCGTCCACCTATGCTTGGACCAGGAAGATACTCTCAGTGGCGTTCGCGTTTTCTACGCTACCTGGACACTAAATCGAATGGTGAATATCTGAGGAAGTGCACTTTGCGGTCCATATTTGCCTACAAACGTACTCATTGCAGCAGTTTGAAGCAGCAGAGAACATTCTACCAGTAGCTGCACATGAAGAAGCTGAGACAATACACAACATGACAGCAGAGAACAGACTTTACTTTCTAGCTGAAAAGGAAGCTATTTTCTTGATTTTGACTGGTATTGGGGATGAAATCTACTCAACTGTTGAATGCATGCAATCACAAGAATCTAAGGAATGGGACCCGGTCCCATTGAAAGTACAACATGGGTGAATCCGTTGTGTAACGTACAGATAAAGACCAATCAATTTTAGGGAATTTAGGAAATTTTTACTTCTCGAGATGGAGAATTCCATGGAGTCTTATAACTCCCGGTTTTATAAACTGATGAATTAGTTAACAAGGTAACAACTTGCAAGTTCACCAATGCAATTGAAAGTTCAATTTCTTCAACAACTCAACCAGAATGGACAAGATTTGTGACGGTTGTTCAAGGCAGAGAACAGGAAATAGACACGGACTCATATCACAAGCTATTTGACGTTTCTGAAGCAGTTTCCAAAACGAAGAATGAATCCGATCTGAGAGATTAGCCAGAAGATGCAAATCCATTAGCACTTCTTAGCGGCTATGCTCAACCATATTCATATAACAACTAACCAGGCCCCAAAACCTCAAGATCGAGTGCACCATCATACATTCAATCTTCTTCCCACGACCAATTGCGTCTACCAGCCACAAGGGCAAAGAGATCGCCAAAAACCAGTTACTTCCTCAATCTGAGTCCGTTTCTGGAAGACAGTGAATCCAGAACAAGCTCAGAGGAAAAGGATTGAAAAGAATTTGGCACTCCTTGCTAATTCCTGTCAGAAGCTGTATCAGCGAACCTACCAACGACAAACCTTCGAACTCTTCAACTCCATTGAACAAGACTGAAGATACCACACCAAGGTATAAAAACGATAATTCAGTCAAGGCAGTTTTGGAATGGCAAAGGACGATGGACAGTTGCCGCAAACAAAAAAAAAAGCCGTGGGGGCACTAACGAAGCAAACATGTCAGTGCGTGTCAGTCCGGTAGTAAAATTAGACAACAGCACTGCAGGAGTACATAACGCGACGTTTGCATTAACGGATCACACAGTTAGGCTATGTGCTACACGCTACTCTTTCATGTACTCCACAGGATGAATTGCTAGGAGAGACTCTCAAATACCTCTTACACTACTATTCGTGGTAACGACGAATCAGTTCACACCATCGTCGTAGACACTAGATTATATGAAGGAGTCACTATGCATATCATCAGTGCAAATCAATAGACATGAGAAAACCAGGAGATTTCCCCTTCAAGCTGCACTAGTTCTTTAAATCCAAAGAACAGACAATGGCGAAGATCTAAGCTGATCCTACGGAGCAGATGGTATAGGCAGAATGGATGTAACATCGTATAAGGACAGGAACACGGATGAGTTAGAGGATGGCACACTTCTCTTAGACGAGGCGAGAGTCTATTTACTGTCCAAAGCCTGCACCTGTTACACGACTCTCTATCTATTTTTCAACTGATACGACATTTCGTCCAGTCTCTACTACTTGTCACTCTATTTAGAGAGCCCTACTCCGTGAGTAACAACATTGCAGATATTTCTCATCTTCACTGTGGATAGTACAATCAATTCAATGACCAATCTGTACGTCTCAAAATCGTAGTCTGATGACATTCAGGAACACTGTAGCGTGGACACTGCTCTACACAAATCCAGTAACGACACACGTTGTTTTTAAGACTACAAACGGAAGACATAACTGACGGCAAGTCATAATTATTCTGCTAAACTATCATCAGACATATTTTCATACAAGTGTGATATATCTTAGGTATGTGAAAATTAGCATTCAATTATCACTGTGTTAATCAGTTCCACATATAAATACGAATGCTAGAATAATTGGCTTTCTAGTGATAGCAAACATATGGGATATGCTCTTTGGTCAGGACTTTTGTGCTGATCGATCATGCGTATTTTACGTAGATGAGAGAGACAAACGCAACATATAGTGTGTCAAACACTTTACTTGTGGGAATCTTATTCATATATAATTATATTTTTTAATTTTTAGGGGGACCATAGCTAAGGAAAAAAGAGTGCAACGCGTATATTCTCCCTCTGATGATTAGATCACTTAAGTTCATTTAGTCTTCGCATTCCAATGTCGTGAACCAACTTCTTGAATGTTGTAGTAGGAAGTGCCTTGGTAAATAAGTCTGCTAGGTTATCACTTGAACGAACCTTTTAAACAATAATGTCGCCACTCTTCTGCAAAACAATGATGAAAAAGACCTTCGGTAGAATATGCTTGATTTTTGTCAACGTTGATGTATCCGTTCTTATGGGTGAGCACTACATGCTGCTTATCTTCAATAACAAATTGTGGAGCCTCCTACCTAAAGAAGATCCAGACATGATTCACGAAATATGTTGTATCAACACTTCTCAACTATACCATTTCCCGACGTGCATCATTGATGGCCAATATCATTATGTCATTCGAGTGAAGTGCACTCATTGGTTTAGCATTAGAAAACTTGTGAAAACTAGATTTCAAGTTAGGACCGATCCGATATGGGGATAGCAATGATATCCTGCATCGGCAAAACCAACGTAGATTTTCTTTCGGAATGAGGTAATTATAATATAAACTCCATATCTTGTTCTTGAAGGTAGCAAAGTATTTGTTTTACCCCACTCCAATGTCTTCTTGTTGGACACGAGCTATACATTGCCAATAACTTCAACGGAAATGATATCACGAGTCTTGTATGACTCACAAGAAATAACAATGCCCCCATGGCACTTAAATAAGGCACTTTTTGACCAAGAATTTCCTCGTCGTCATTTGTAGGTTAAAAATAGTCATTTTCAACATTTACGATCCTTACAACCATCGGGGTGCTCAATAGATGAGATTTATCTATATAAAATCTTTTTAACAATTTATCTGTGTATGCATTTTGGTGAACGAGGAAATTCCTCTTTTGATGATGTTCCAATTTGTAATCAAGACAAAAATGTTTTTTCCAGTTCGTTCACCTAATTCTTTCTTTAACATTTAGATGCCTTTGTAACCCTCCCGCGTGTTTTGATAATATTCAGATCATCAACATACACAACAATTATGATATATTAATGTCCAGATCTTTATAAAAATGCATAGGCAGATAATGTATCCTTCCTTTAATAAATATGTAGAAACTAGAAAGGGGGGGGGGGGGGGTTGAATAGTTAGACCGATTAATTAATGTTTTAAAAGTTTTCCTTAGAAAAAGTAAGATTCGAGTTGTATTCAATCCACTCAACATATAGAATCACAGACAAGACTATCTAACAATGCAAGTAATAAGTAACAGATGTAAGGAGAAGAAACGATTAAACCAAGACATACCAGAGATTTATAGTGTTCGGACAACGAAGCACCTTCTTCTTCCTACTCCACCCCCGAGTAGCTCTTCCACTCGATAATTTCACTATTCAACAAAACTACTCCTTTAGGGCGGAGAAAACTGTTTACACGACGCTACTTTCCTTTTTCGACACTAAGCTAGATGCGAGACCTGGTTCTTAGCTAGAACCAATTTAAGCTTCACTAAGTCCTTCAACACCTCACAAAATATACACTCTTGGCTTGACTCATCAATCCAAATCACAACCAATATACAATGTACGACACAACAGGATCTACAACTGCGATCCAATTTATACAACAACACAAAACAATGTAATGAAAGTTTTGTGATCAATCTAAGAGAAAAGAGATAGATCACATTGAAAACAACTCGAATGTATAAGAATACGATTGTTCTCTCCTTGCACTTATTAGAAGGCGAGAAGAAGGAAAGGAAGAAAGAATTAAATCACTTGAAACAAATTAAGAATTTTAGTGGATCAAGAAATGTGTTTTAGAAAGAAAGGAAAGAAGAAGAGAAAACTAATCTGATAGAAATTTTTGGCAAGAGAAGTCTGTTTTTTGAAATTGAGTGGCCCAGTAATTATAGGGGACAAACAAATAGCCGTTGTTGGCGGACGGTCCCACCAGGCGTCCTCTTATATATAAGGGGCCGCCGAGCCCTAAAAGGGTTGCCGCCGCTATACTCGAACCGCCTCCAGTTTTTTGTTCCATTTGTGATTAATGTTGTATTTTTTTATGGAACCTTCCATTTTGGGGAAAAAATTAAATATTAAAATTTTATGTTTTTAAATAAAACATTTCTTTTAATGAATAATAATTTGTTTTTTATATTTTATAAAAAACAATTTTTGTGGAAGTAATAAAATTTTAAGAAAAATTATTTTTTCTTGGATTCACGAACAATGTTAAAAAAGATTTGTTTATCCATGAACCTATAAGTGATTAATCTTAGAAATAGAATTTTATGATTAGTATTATAAACGTTTAATTTTATCGTAAACTTTTTTCACATTTTGTATTAATCATAACATTGAGAGGCAAAAAATATTAATAAACTTTTTTGGACATTATTTTTATTAACAATCTCCCTCCCCAATTTTTTATGATACAAAATATCAACTCCATTTAGTAATAAAATTTGAAGGTTTATAAATTATTAATGAGTTTTAATTCTAACCTTCTACTCCTCCCCCTTTTTTTTTCGAATCCAAAAAGGATTTGATCGTCGAGTTTGAGTAGAGAGAAAGAAATGACGATTAAAGACTCTCCTTTGATGTAAGTCTCCCCCTTGTTCGGGGCACCAAGGATCATCTTACAATAAATATTTTGCACAAACACAAGGGTAGAGTACAGAGCAAACACATATTAGCATTACTAATAATCTTAAAGATTCAATCCACACATTTTGAAGCATAAATAAAAGTTCATTAAATGCATAAATAAAATCAATATAGTCACAAGGACAACTTATGAGAGGGAGACAAGCATACATAAATCTAATTAAACATAACATATTAAGTCATCTAAGAGAGTACCTAAGTAGATGAATCTTGACTCAAAGAAGATATTTCAGTTCAAGGAGAGTTGGTAGAGATTGGATGAAGAAAAAGATTGAGGGCACCCATTATGAGAGAATTTGAATTCGGTTAAAGGTCATCTTTTAAAGGTATTGAACACTTTTCAGAGTATCCAAGCAACAATGACAAAAGTCTAAGTGAAAGTTGATTTGGTCAAGGAAAGGAGGGTGAAGAGAACGGTGAAGAAGGAGGTGAATGATATTTTAACTCGATTGCATGTTGGATATTGATATCAAGAAGATTTGAAAGGTGTAGGAGTTCATGCAAGCGGTTTTCAAAGATTTGGAATAGAAGTGTGTGGGGGTAAAGAGGAAGATGTAGGATTTGGTGAATTAGGAGAGGGCGGTATAGGAGTGGTATCAAAGCTTAGGAAGATTGGATAGGGATGTAGAAGAGCGTTTTGTTATGGAGAAGAGGAGTGAGTAAGGTAACAATAGTGTTTCTCGCAAAAATCAATGATTGAGTTATTGTGAGACTTTCACCATAGTCTCTAGCAAGAGGACATATTTGAGGTGATAATGGAGTAAGTGGTGTGAGAGGGGTGTTGTTCATATAATAGGAGGAGTATATAGGCAAGGGCATGGATATCCTAGTATTGAAAAGTGTAAGATAGTGTTTCGATGATAAGGAAATGACAGGCTTTATGAAGTGGACTGTTTCAAAGTTCAGAAAAAGAAAAAGACAGCAAAGAAACCGGTTTGTCTGTAGGCGGTATCCTTAAAGTTAAGAACGGTCACCTAAATATCTAGTGGGCCAGCCCAATCTATTTACCGGGGCCGGTTTTCTGGGTTTAATTTTTTTCCCAGAATTAAAGTTCTTTTATGTTGAAATTATCTGAACAGGGTTAAAAAAGGGTTATAGTGAGAACTCTATTTCATCGAAGAATCATACAATTCTAGACAAATGACCAGATCAATAAAAAAAATCATTCAATACGTTAAGTAAATCATAACGGATAAGATTAAACTAAGTGTCATATAGCAAGCAAGAGTCATGCCATTAGTTATATTGTCACTAACATATGAAAGTAACAAATGTTAAGAAGCAAATCATAATACATATTTAAGTAATAATCAAGACAAATCTCAACTAGAATTTGAGAATCAACAACTTGAGTCTTCGTCAAAGATTATGTCGACGATGGATTGAAATGAGAGTGGGAATAAAACCTACGGTTTCATGGATCCCCGATACGTTTATATTTGAATTTTCTAGAAGAGGATTAATTTTAAAGATGTGTTTCATTGTAGACGATGTTAGAATCATTCCATAATGGCATTGGAAGATTTTTTGTTGTATTAAGTATGTGCCCCATATCAACAAATGGTAGAGTTACGTTAACTATGACCTAAACTATAACATCTAAAAAGTTAACCCAAACGCTTTTTTAGTTTGATTTTGCTCAACCAAACAAGTCGAAAAATACATATGAATTATGTATCTTGAAATTTGTTGATGAGATCATTTTGCATGTGTTTGAAAACGTTTTTGGGTTGTATTAACAATGCAAAATAACAATTTTATTGTGTTCTTAACGTGAGTGATTTGCAAAATGAAATTGGGGTTTTGGTTCAAAAATACTTTTTCGACAATGCTTAACAATGTATGCAAATACAGCTAGTGCTCTTTCGGTCCACATAATCTCCCGCATGATCAGAGTCGGCATATACTACGGTTTCTATGTCGGAGTTCCCTTAAAATAGTATATGGTGTATTGGATAGAAAGATAAAAACCATAATCCTAAGTGCGTAGTGCCCTTTAATGTACAGAAGATACGCTTAAACCAAACCGCTTCAAAGTCGACGAGGTTTGGGAGCCTACGTTTGAGGAAGCGGGGCACAAAGGCAAACACTAAACATATATCGTCACCTACTTTAGCCGTTAGTAATAAAACAAGCTAACCTATCTTGCCTCGATACTTTGATAACTATCTAACCTGAACTCACACTCTTCATCATTCGTGAGTTAATTATCGGTAGGACATAGGGTTTTTATTGGCTTAGAATCTTCTAGACCAAATTCTTAAGCATATTTCTTAAATATACTTAGAATGATTAAAAAATATAACCGTCTTCCATTTGTATTAATTTGTAAACCAAGGAATAAGTAAGTTCACGTCCATCAAGCTTATCTCGTAACTGAAATCGTCATGCATGAGTGTGGCTAAATTCCATCTCACATGTCTTGACAAGTATAGAAAATAAAGTCGAACCAAATATAAATGTGATCGGACATATATTTGCACAATGAATAGAGATATGAACTTTTTTCTTTCTTAGTAAAAAGAATTGTTAGCTAACCATATCCTATTTTAATATTCATTGTTTAATAAGAAAACTTTTAATAAATCATGACCAAGCTGTTGGGAGTGCTTTTGCTTAAAGGACCATATAAAGATTTCTTTAAATTTAAACAAGGATTTTATCCTCCCCTCCGGTTTTTTTTTTTTTTGTTCAAAATCAATAATCCCGGAGTTGGCCTACTTATAAAACGTTTCCACTTACTACCCAGTTGATAAAACCTCTTAAAAAATAGAAACCCAATCAGACTCGTGTCGATAGAGGAATATGCCGTATGCATTTTTTTGGTTTTAAGAAAATTTTATTTTTTTTACAATCCATTTGAATAATCTTAAAATCAAAGAATGTGTGCAAGTTATAGAACTATAATCTAATAAATATTCTAAACAAGTTTAGATTAAAAATTATTAGACTCATAGCTTAGCCAATGGGCACTAAGTTTCATCATAATCGATGCCCTCTAATGTGGTTGTAACCATGACAAACTAATCTACCTTATTTCGAAGAAACAATACCGTTTCACAATCCTTAAACTTATTCTAAACCCCACTTAGTTCTATCTATGTCATATTCTTAGGTTGTGGAACTAACTCCCAAATGTCGTTAGCAATGAATTGATTTAATTCTTCTTGCATGACGACTATCCAACTTTTGTCTCCTAAGGCTTCATTTACATTCTTAGGTTCTATGGTAATAAATGAAACAAATAAAAGTTGCTTTTGGTTTTGGGCATGTGATCATAAGGGTTTTTGGTTAAGGTTGTCCCTATACATTTTTCTAAGGGATGGTTCCTATAATTCCTTAATATTGACTGATTTTTGTCAATCTCTAGAGGTTTCATCTTCAAACGTGCGTTTTCTAAGGTTTTTCTTTTTTCGAATTTTCCCTAATAGCTTCTCATTATCTATCATCAATCCACTTAAGGGTGATTGTCCTTAGATAGTAGAAGGAGATATTCATTACGAACACACATATATGATTACTTCATTTCCTAGTGTGTTTATTAAGAATGATATAGGCTTTACTATTTTGGGAGTAACCTAGAAAGACACCTTCGTAAAGACTTTGGGTCGAACATGGTAGGTAATCTTTTAGTGTTTAGAATAAAGCACTTGCACCGAACACTCTAAAAAACTAGAGTATGTTTCCATACCACTCAAGATTTCATAAGTGTTTTCCTTAGGATGGCTCAAATTAGATTTCTTCTAAGAATAAATTTGAAAGTATCTACTTGACATCACACCAAAACTTTTTGGGTATCGATGTTTCGTTCACCATAGATTCTACTGTCAAGTCTCTTGCAGTGTCCTGATTTTTCCTTACTACCAACGCCATTTGATAATGAGGAGGCGTGGGGCCGAGAAGTTGTTGAGTAATACCATAGGGGGGGTCAATTACAAAATTCTCCAAATTGCAGCACTTCATTATCAAATTCTCTATACCGTGATCGGTCTTATTGACCCTATTGTAAATCCTAGTTGATTTTGATTTTCTACTAAATATTTCGAATTGATCGAAAGTTTTGGTTTTATCCTTAAGGAATCTAGATCCTAGTAATACCTAAGTAGTCATCTACTATGACTAAGGTGTAACGTTCCACCGTAACTCGAACGGCGGATGACCGAAAGATCCATTGTGAAAAGTTCTAAGCATCTAGTTCGTTGAGACCAAATTCTTAGCTTTGGTGACTAGCGTGAGCTTGTTTTCCAATTTTGCAAGCATCACAAAAAATGTGATCAAACTTAAGTTTGGGTAAATTTCTAACTAGTTCCTTAGACGCTTACGATTGAATCAAACGCATATTTGCGCGACCTAATATCCTATGCCACAAAGTGGAATTTTCATCAATCATTTCTAGACAAATTTGATCCTTAGGCTTATTTCCTAACTTCATTACGTGTAATCCTTTCTTCCTAATACCTCTACCTATGACTTTACTATTCTTAGTGATTTCACTATCATGTTCAGAGAAAGTTACTTTACACTTATTATCACATATTTGTCCTATACTAAGCAAGTTAAATCCTAAGTTATCAACATGTTCTACATTATCTATTTTGAGAGAGTCATTAGAAATCGTACCTTTACCAATGATGTTACCGCGAAGATTACTACCAAAAATGACATTACCTCCATTGTATGCCTTGTAAGTGGAGAAGAGCTTTCGGTTGCCCGTCATATGTTTGGAGCATCCGCTATCCTTGATCCATTCATCGGGTTCCAAGTCGACTCCAAGGCATATCTATTTATATAAGACAATAACTCAAACATTTGGTCCCCAATATCTCATGGGTCCAAAGTTGTTAGTGCCAAACATCCCTTGCATTTGATGCAATTGGTTGGGATGTGAGAATGGAAGACACATTTCCCATGGCATGTAACTTTGTCGTGGAAAGTTGTTCCAAGTTACAGGAAAGCCATGAGGTTGGTTTTGTTGACCAACATGTCTTCTTGGTTGCGGTGTTTTAGGACGAGAATAATTATTATTGACTCTTCTAGGAGGTGGAGTTTTTGATCTAAAATTTTGTTTTGAAAATCCAACTCCGGGTTTTGACAATGGTTTATAAAATTGTTTGACTTCATAGTTACGAGCTACAGGAACTTTAACTTTGTTTACAATTATGTGTTTTGGTCTAGGACCCAAAATAGATTATTGAAAAGACACACTTTTCTCAGAACTAGACGTTGCTGGTGGCGGTCTCATATTTATT